>OY751322.1:10557386-10659660 GCA_963564615.1 Rhorus exstirpatorius | reverse complement strand
TATTCCCGGACGAGTTGAAAATTTGTTCAGTGCTCATTGTTTTTCAAACCGTTTTTAGCTTCAAAATGGCGCTTGGTTCAAAGAGCTACGAGTTTTTTTTTTCGATTTTTTATAAATTTTCAAAGTCGGGCCATCTATTTTTGCCATTTTTCTCATACTACCCCTTTGGCTAAATTTCACTAATTTTCAAAATGCTTTTTTGGGTATAAAAAAATTGAGATCTAGGAATGAATCAAATATCACTGTCTAAGTCTACTCAAGGGCTTTTCCAAACACCCCTGATAAGTCCATTTCCGTCAATGGGGAGCAAAGTAATGGGCATTTGAAATTTCGGTTTTTTCAGGTTTTCGGAAAAATGGGCAAAAAATGTGGAAATTTTTTTTTCGTCTTTCTCACTATTTTCAGACTCTAAGGGGTCAGAAATTTTCCGCTGATTACGAATCACATGAAAAATGTTCCGGAATCCCAAAAATTCGATATAAAAATGGAAAAAAATTGAAAATTGAAGATTTTATGATTTTCCAAAATTTTATGGGTTTACCAAAATCGCCGTAATTCTTTTTCCCGGAGGAGTTGAAACTCTGTCGAGTGCTCATTGTTTTTCAAACCGTTTTAGCTTCAAAATGGCGCTTGGTTCATCGAGCTACGATTTTTTTTCGATTTTCTATAAATTTTCAAAGTCGGACCATCGATTTTTGCCATTTTCCCCATACTACCCCTTTGGCCTCAAATTCGCTAATTTTCAAAATGCTTTTTTGAGTATAAAAAATTGAGATCCGGAAATAAATGAAAGGCATTATCTAAGTCTACTCAAGGGCTTTTCAAAACACCCTTGATAAACACATTTACGTTGATTAGGAGCAAAGTAATGGGGATTTGAAATTTGAGTATTTTCAGGTTTTCTAAAAAGTGGGCAAAAAATGGAGAAATTTGTTTTCCGTCTTTCTCGCTATTTTCAGGTCCTAGAGAATCAAAAAATTTCCGCTGATTACGAATAAATAGAGTTTTTTCCGGTATCCCAAGAATTCGGTATGAAAACAGGAAAAAACGAAAACTGAACTTCTTTTTGTTTCCCGAAATTTTATGGACTCACTAAAATCACTGTAGCTCTTCTTCCCGGAGGAGTTGAAACTCTATGCAGTGCTCATTCTTTTTGCAACCATATTAGCTTCAAAATGGCGCTTGTTTAATCGGGCTACGATTTTTTTTTAAATTTTTTACAAATTTTCAAAGTGAGCCATCGAATTTCCATAGTCCAAATTCGCTGATTTTCAAAGTGCCATTTTCGGTACGAAAAATAAAGATCTCGAGATGAATCGAACGGCATTCTCTGTGTCTACTCGAGAGCTTTTGAAAGCACCCCCGAAAAGTCTAAATCGAACGAACAGACGTGGAGTTATGGCTGTTTGAAATTTTCGGTATTTTCACCTTTTTTGAAAAATGGCGAAAAAAGTAAAAATTTTGTTTCTTCGTATTTATTTTTTTTTTTTTTTACTTTCTGAGTCTCAATTCGGTCGGAAATTTTTCCGCTGATTACGAATAAGTAAAAATAATAAAAAAAATGCACATTTTGTCATTTTCTAAAATTTCGAGGGTTCACTAAAATATGGCTGTAACTTTGCTACCCGAAGAAGTTGGGACTCTGTTCAGTGCTTATTCTCATTGAGACCGATGTAGCTTCAATTTTAAAACGCATGGATCATCGAGTATCTGATCTACCTTTCTGAATTTTACAGACCATTGAAGGGGTCTCTCGATGATGCTTGAATTGCATCATATCTCGTACTTCCTCGTTTATTATTTCCAAAACCATGTGTTGCACACAAAAATTATAAATAAAAAAGTTGGTCGGCACAATGTCATCTACCCTCGTGAATTTTTTTTGTAATTTTTACACACCGTTTAAGGCATCTCCGAGATGCTTAAATTGCACCATCACGTGTTATCTCTTTCATCGTTAATTATTTTAAATTAATTTATCAATAATTAATCATTTTACCACAAAAATCAACTGTGCACAATTGTCAAGTTGAAAAAAAAAAAAAAAAAAACGTTAGCCTACGTCTTTAAGGGGTATAAGTCGTAAGCTCGAAATTTTTTTGCGCGTAACAGGAGCTTTTAAATTCCTCGAGAGTTCGTCGAACGGCCACGTTGTTGGTGACCAATGCGCGCAGGCATTTGTGCAAAATATGGAAACTTCGTGCACGTGCGTAAACGCGTACCAAACAAAGGGATTCCAAACGAGAGGAAAAAATAAAAATAAAAAAAAAAAAAAAACGAGAGAAGGGGTTATGGGCTGGACGCTGACAGAGACAGACGTGTATACGGAATGAACGGACGAGCACAGAATTTTCATTATTATGCGAATTGCATCATCATCAGCTTCCATTCCGTCTCGGCTAAATCGTCTTGAAAGAACCGAGACGTTTGTCATCGGTATTGTCTACGAGCTTAAATTATTTTTTTTTTTTTTTTTTCTTTCCTTCACTTCCTACGTAAATTCCCAAAGAGAGAGAAGAAAAAAGAACAAAAAATTAATTGAAAAAAAAAAAAAAAAACGAAGTTTTCGGGAATTTGTAATTTTTTTTATTTCCAAACTTTGAAAAATATTAATTAATTTTGTTTAATTAAAATTGACGAAAGTTATATTTATTTCTATTGTGAATTCGTGATCGGAAAAAAAGTTTGTATATCGTTCGAGAATAAAAAAAAATTAGATTGCATCTTGGTCACGCGTGAGATGGTTTACTAAATCGACTGTAACGGTGCTTCGGAAGAACACGCGCGATTCTGCTTCATGCTCATTCTTTTCGTAATCATTCAAGCTTCAAAATGCCGCTTGGCTTGTTGAGCTACGATTTTTTTTTTTTTCAATTTTTCACAGATCTTCAAACTCGGACCAGCGATGTTCGGCCATTGTCAGTTCTTTCACTGCGGCATTCAAAATTGTCTCACGGCCACAAAAATTATGATATCGAGTTGAAACGAACATTATCCCTTGAGTCTACTCGCGGGGTTTTCAAAACCCTACCTAACTGCCTTGATCGGACCACCCGATGCCGAGTTATGAGTATTTGAAATTTTTTAACATTTTCACGTTCTCGATAAATGGCCAAAAATAGCCGACATTTCTCTTTTATTCTTTAATATATTTTCATGCCATATTGGTACGGAAATTTACCGCTGATTACGATGCGCATGAAATTTTCATCGTACGGCGATAAATTCTTCATGAAAAATGTTTAATGTCAATTGTTAATTCGGTAATCCGGAGAATTACGTTCGTCGCGTATATTAGGCGGTTAGAGGGACGACGTCGTCGAACGATCAAAAGTCCGCGGGAGTTTACAATCGCGGCTTTGCCGTCCTCTCATCGTGTCTCTGTGTCTCGAATTAACAATCGAGTTCTCGGTCACGGATCCGGCTTTTATTTTATTTATATATTTTTATTTATTTTTTCTCTCATGTCACTGTACCTTCCTCGTTTGACATTTGTCCGTTCGTTTCAGGATTTTCATCGTCATACAACGAGAATTTATTCCATCGCAATAGATAAATATTCAGTAATCAACAACAACAACAACAATAATAATAATAATAATTTCATAAAAAATATTTAATAAATTTTCGCAAGGCAACCCATTTTTTTCCCATAATATTTAGTCAATTCTGCGTAAAAAAAAAAAGGTCCTCTCACGACCCCCATAGATTCGAAGATATGAATTTTAGAAATTGGACAGACGGAAAATTCAAAAAATTCTCCCACCAAAACTATCGATCGTGGAGTGCTAGTCCGACAGGACCTTTCCTACGTGAAATTGTCTCAAGTTTTTGAAAAAAAATATCACCGGCTAATACGATGGAAAAAACGTCACTAAAATGCACAGCAAAGTAAAACATAAATATTTTTTTTTTTTTTTTTCATAAGGCAATTTTCGATATTAAAAAAAAAAAACAATTCCAACAAATTCTGGCAAGTTAAATTCTTCAAAAAATTCTCCCGATCGTTCATACTTGAATTCGTTAAATTTTAGACTTCGAGGGGGGAAAAAAAAAAAAAAAAAAAAAATTTGGAAAAACGATCACGTATAACTGTGTGACGAATCCTCCGGTATCACGAACGTATCACATTTGTCCCGAGACTTTATAACTTTGTACAGCATGCTGGAAGGGTTACGAGTCTCTATGATACGTGTGTGGTAAAAAAATAAAAATAAAAAAAAAAAAGTTCAACTGTCCATCCTGGATCTCTTCTTGTCAATGAAGGCGAACAGGTGGGGGATAAAGTTTGCATGAGTACATGCGGTATACAATAGGCGAAGGAGAAGAACAGATAAACTCCTATCGGATGAAGAGAAATAGCACCCTCCCCAACTTTTTTTTTTTTTCTTTTTTGTTTCTCCCGATCCCTGACGGTATAAAAGCAATTGCGACATTCCCGATCGTCATCATATCAAGCTAGCTCGGCCTCCCTGCGGACCCAACCGACGACTAGGCCTCTTCGTCATAGTGCTTGAATCGCTTCAACGTGCAAATTTAACGAGTTTCAACGGATTGTATACAAAATTTTTATCCAACGAAGAAAAAGAAAAAGAAAAGAAAAAAAAAATCGTGAAGTATCACGAAATTTGAAAAAAAAAAAAAAAAAGTGTTTGGGTTCGTTTGGGTCTGAAAGTAATAACGATAATAATAATTCGAGAAATGTCTTCGTGGTTGAGTTTCCTACTTGTGACTGCGGTCACCATCGTCCTCACGGAAGGACGAGCCGTACCAGCTGAACCCGGTAAAGTTGATATTTCTTTGTTTTTTTTTTGAGGTTAAGAAATTTTTTTTTTTTTTTCAATTTGGATCAATTTTCGAAAATTCATATCTCGAAATTTATTGGTCGTAGGTAAAATGGGGAATTTTTTTTTTTTTTTTGCAAAATTGACGAATGATTCGAAAAACAAAAGGTTTTTTTAGGTTACAATTTTTTTTTTTTTTTCAACTTTGACTCATTTTGTGCCGAAATTTTCCTATGGCAGTGGTACTTTGGATCGATAGATATTGAGTTGCGTATTTTCGAAATTTTACACACCGTGGATTTGAAAATTTTTTATCTCGAAACGCGATCCTGCTTGTGCATGACACTCATAATGTAAAATAGACTCAAGTTTCGAGAAAAATATACTTCCTTCCGGTACAACCTGAAAAATTCAAAAATTCATACCGATTCATCCCCTTCAAGTCTCAAAGTGCATTCGTTGAGTTTTGGGATTGAAAAAAAAAAATTTCATTTTTTAATTCGAACGTAAATTCGATTAAATTTTTGTTATTATTATCATTTTTATGATTCGTCTGATGTGAATTCTCCCGATCACAACTCGGCCTCGTCAGCATTTTCGTGCTTGTTTGTTTATCGCGCGATTACGCGATCGAACGAGTTGACCAATTTTTACGAAACTTTGAGGACTTTTGCACAAATGATCATTCAAAATAGCGGAGTCAATGTAGCACAGAAAAAAAAAAAATCCAAAAATTCAATTATAACAATTATCGAAATAAATATCGAAATTATCGAAATAATTTAATTATCGAAATAATTTAATTATCGAAATAATTTAATTGTCGAAATAATTTAATTATCGAAATAATTTAATTGTCGAAATAATTTAATTATCGAAATAAAAAAAAAAAATTATTTGTCACGTCAGGAATGTTTATTGTTATACTTCATTTTTTTTTTGTAAGTACACCTCGATATATCGAATTTTCATTAATTATTTCCCCTTCCCTTAGTTTCCGTCATGATGGACTCTTATGGCAATCCAATGGTGTTTTTACGTGACAAGAGAAGTCCGGTCGGTTATCCCCATCGTACGATGATGTTCACGGGCTATTATCGTCCTGTGCGTCGTACAAACGATGGACAGGCCATGGGTGTTTATGCGCAGGGTAACGCGGTAAGCGGTGGTTCATACATCGGTGATGGTCAGCCGGATTATCTGCAGCGTGGACCAGAGCCGATTGACGAGTCCGGTATATCGAGCTCGGAAGCCGAGGCTGCACCGAATCCTCTGGAGCATCACACCGACGAGGAACAGCACGAGAAATACACGCCACAACGGGAACAACACGAGCAGGAAGAATCTCATGCGATTCAGGTAAAATTTCTGTCTTTCAATAGCGGTTGAAAAAAATGTCGGTTTTTTCGCTGGATTGTCTCGCTCATCGGTATACTTATACCTCATGATTCAATAATAATTGTCGCGAAAGGAGGAGTCTGTGAAAAAATATTTACTACTGCCTCACTGATGATAAAATTTTGATCCTGAATACCTAATTTCGGGTATCAAGGTTTCATTTAGGATCTTTTCAGGTTTCGATCAGGTTCAGTTTCAGGTTGCCTCGAGATATTTTAATGCTCATCGAGATGCCGATTCCCACATATGAAAGACTGATTTTCGTGAAATCTGGGATGTCTCTGACAATATTTAGTACTGCCTCGTTGAGGTTGAAAAATTTATAACCGTGAAACATTGTTCAAAAAAATTTCCAAAAAAAATCAGCATGCCTCTTAGGGTTGTAGAAGCGATATACCGGAAATTTTGGAACAAATTTCATTCTGTGCATTTATTTATGCGATTGAAAAAAAAATGTCCGTTTTTCGCTGGATTGTCTCGCTCATCGGTATACTTATACCTCATGATTCAATAATAATTGTCGCGAAAGGAGAAGTCTGTGAAAAAATATTTACTACTGCCTCACTGATGGTAAAATTTTGATCCTGAATACCTAATTTCGGGTATCAAGGTTTCATTCAGGATCTTTTCAGGTTTCGATCAGGTTCAGTTTCAGGTTGCCTTGAGATATTTTAATGCTCATCGAGATGCCGATTCCCACATATAAAAGACTAATTCTCGTGAAATCTGGGATGTCTGTGACAATATTTAGTACTGCCTCGTTGAGGTTGAAAAATTTATAATCGTGAAACATTGTTCAAAAAGTTAAAAAAAAAAATCAGCATGCCTCTTAGGGTTGTAGAAGCGATATACCGGAAATTTTGGAAAAAATTTCATTCTGTGCATTTATTTATGCGATTGAAAAAAAAATGTCCGTTTTTCGCTGGATTGTCTCGCTCATCGGTATACTTATACCTCATGATTCAATAATAATTGTCGCGGAAGGAGGAGTCTGTGAAAAAATATTTACTACTGCCTCACTGATGATAAAATTTTGATCCTGAATACCTAATTTCGGGTATCAAGGTTTCATTCAGGATCTTTTCAGGTTTCGATCAGGTTCAGTTTCCTTGAGATATTTTAATGCTCATCGAGATGCCGATTCCCACATATGAAAGACTGATTTTCGTGAAATCTGGGATGTCTCTGACAATATTTAGTACTGCCTCGTTGAGGTTGAAAAATTTATAACCGTGAAACATTGTTCAAAAAGTTAAAAAAAAAAATCAGCATGCCTCTTAGGGTTGTAGAAGCGATATACCGGAAATTTTGGAACAAATTTCATTCTGTGCATTTATTTATGCGATTGAAAAAAAAAATGTCCGTTTTTCGCTGGATTGTCTCGCTCATCGGTATACTTATACCTCATGATTCAATAATAATTGTCGCGAAAGGAGGAGTCTGTGAAAAAATATTTACCACTGCCTCACTGATGGTAAAATTTTGATCCTGAATACCTAATTTCGGGTATCAAGGTTTCATTCAGAATCTTCTCAGGTTTCGATCAGGTTCAGTTTCAGGTTGCCTCGAGATATTTTAATGCTCATCGAGATGCCGATTCCCACATATGAAAGACTGATTCTCGTGAAATCTGGGATGTCTGTGACAATATTTAGTACTGCCTCGTTGAGGTTGAAAAATTTATAACCGTGAAACATTGTTCAAAAAGTTAAAAAAAAAAATCAGCATGCCTCTTAGGGTTGTAGAAGCGATATACCGGAAATTTTGGAACAAATTTCATTCTGTGCATTTATTTATGCGATTGAAAAAAAAAATGTCCGTTTTTCGCTGGATTGTCTCGCTCATCGGTATACTTATACCTCATGATTCAATAATAATTGTCGCGAAAGGAGGAGTCTGTGAAAAAATATTTACCACTGCCTCACTGATGGTAAAATTTTGATCCTGAATACCTAATTTCGGGTATCAAGGTTTCATTCAGAATCTTCTCAGGTTTCGATCAGGTTCAGTTTCAGGTTGCCTCGAGATATTTTAATGCTCATCGAGATGCCGATTCCCACATATGAAAGACTGATTCTCGTGAAATCTGGGATGTCTGTGACAATATTTAGTACTGCCTCGTTGAGGTTGAAAAATTTATAACCGTGAAACATTGTTCAAAAAGTTAAAAAAAAAAATCAGCATGCCTCTTAGGGTTGTAGAAGCGATATACCGGAAATTTTGGAACAAATTTCATTCTGTGCATTTATTTATGCGATTGAAAAAAAAAATGTCCGTTTTTCGCTGGATTGTCTCGCTCATCGGTATACTTATACCTCATGATTCAATAATAATTGTCGCGAAAGGAGGAGTCTGTGAAAAAATATTTACTACTGCCTCACTGATGGTAAAATTTTGATCCTGAATACCTAATTTCGGGTATCAAGGTTTCATTTAGGATCTTTTCAGGTTTCGATCAGGTTCAGTTTCAGGTTGCCTCGAGATATTTTAATGCTCATCGAGATGCCGATTCCCACATATGAAAGACTGATTTTCGTGAAATCTGGGATGTCTCTGACAATATTTAGTACTGCCTCGTTGAGGTTGAAAAATTTATAACCGTGAAACATTGTTCAAAAAAATTTCCAAAAAAAATCAGCATGCCTCTTAGGGTTGTAGAAGCGATATACCGGAAATTTTGGAACAAATTTCATTCTGTGCATTTATTTATGCGATTGAAAAAAAAATGTCCGTTTTTCGCTGGATTGTCTCGCTCATCGGTATACTTATACCTCATGATTCAATAATAATTGTCGCGAAAGGAGAAGTCTGTGAAAAAATATTTACTACTGCCTCACTGATGGTAAAATTTTGATCCTGAATACCTAATTTCGGGTATCAAGGTTTCATTCAGGATCTTTTCAGGTTTCGATCAGGTTCAGTTTCAGGTTGCCTCGAGATATTTTAATGCTCATCGAGATGCCGATTCCCACATATGAAAGACTGATTCTCGTGAAATCTGGGATGTCTGTGACAATATTTAGTACTGCCTCGTTGAGGTTGAAAAATTTATAACCGTGAAACATTGTTCAAAAAGTTAAAAAAAAAAATCAGCATGCCTCTTAGGGTTGTAGAAGCGATATACCGGAAATTTTGGAACAAATTTCATTCTGTGCATTTATTTATGCGATTGAAAAAAAAAATGTCCGTTTTTCGCTGGATTGTCTCGCTCATCGGTATACTTATACCTCATGATTCAATAATAATTGTCGCGAAAGGAGGAGTCTGTGAAAAAATATTTACTACTGCCTCACTGATGGTAAAATTTTGATCCTGAATACCTAATTTCGGGTATCAAGGTTTCATTTAGGATCTTTTCAGGTTTCGATCAGGTTCAGTTTCAGGTTGCCTCGAGATATTTTAATGCTCATCGAGATGCCGATTCCCACATATGAAAGACTGATTTTCGTGAAATCTGGGATGTCTCTGACAATATTTAGTACTGCCTCGTTGAGGTTGAAAAATTTATAACCGTGAAACATTGTTCAAAAAAATTTCCAAAAAAAATCAGCATGCCTCTTAGGGTTGTAGAAGCGATATACCGGAAATTTTGGAACAAATTTCATTCTGTGCATTTATTTATGCGATTGAAAAAAAAATGTCCGTTTTTCGCTGGATTGTCTCGCTCATCGGTATACTTATACCTCATGATTCAATAATAATTGTCGCGAAAGGAGAAGTCTGTGAAAAAATATTTACTACTGCCTCACTGATGGTAAAATTTTGATCCTGAATACCTAATTTCGGGTATCAAGGTTTCATTCAGGATCTTTTCAGGTTTCGATCAGGTTCAGTTTCAGGTTGCCTTGAGATATTTTAATGCTCATCGAGATGCCGATTCCCACATATAAAAGACTAATTCTCGTGAAATCTGGGATGTCTCTGACAATATTTAGTACTGCCTCGTTGAGGTTGAAAAATTTTGAACCGTGAAACATGGTTCAAAAAAATTTTCAAAAAAAATCAGCATGTATCTCAGGGTTGTAGAAGCGATATACCGGCAATTTTGGACCAAATTTCATTCTGTTCATTTATTTTTTATGGCTTATTATGCACGTCTACAGGATCCAGAGCCATCAACCTCCGCAACGGAAGCTTCATTGGCCGAGGAGGCTACCGTGGGGCCTACCGGGGCTCCGGCACGTCCCCCCAAGAGGGTAGGACCGAAAAAAACGAAAAAACGGCCAACGGTGATCGAATCCGAGGAGTCTGACGAGGACGAGGACGAGGACGAGGACGAGGATGAGGAGGAAAACGACAATGAGGAAACGGCAGTGCCCTTCGTTCCGTTCAAGAGCAATCGTCGTCGGAACAACGTGCCGAATTTGAACAATTTCTTTCCCATGGTATTCAGCTATCCGCGCGGTGTATCGCGACGAGGTTCATCGGACTCAGACTCGCCACCCGGAATGATAACGGCTATCGCGAATAGTTATTCCACGAGTAAGGGAGGCATCGCGAGTTCCGTTGCCACGGCATACGGTGCTTCATCCCAAAGGTAAGTCAAAACCAGTTTTTTTTTTTTTTTTTAATTCTTCACACTTAATTCTAATAATAATTATGAATTTTCTGTTAATTAATTTTTCAAACAATTAGTTGCACCAGCAATGCTTGTTTGTTCGAAAAAAAAAAAAATCTATTTCGAATTTATAAATTTGTGAATTGACCATTTCAGAAAGAAGCACAGACGAGCTCAACCGGCTGAGGAATAATCATAATACATTTTCATTCGAGATTAATTTCGTCACATTTTGTACCTAAAATGACAATTATTATTATTATTTTTTTTTTCATTTCAACTGTCAACTATTGTAAGAATTTTTTTAAAATAAATAATAATAATAATAATAATAAAGAAAAAAAATGTCAGTTGTTCATTGACTGTTTGTTAGTTTGACGAGAGTACAACAGCAATAGATTATGAAGAAAAAATTGAAAAAAAAAATAAAAAATATTCAAAAAATTATCATTACGATCACGATCACTTTGTACATGTTGAATAAAAGAGTGGACTGATGGCCCATCGAAAAAACTGTTAATTTTATTCTTGATAGTGTTCGTCCTTAATTCCCTTCCTCACTCCATCCCACCAGGAAGAGAGTCGTTAAAAAAAACATTCCAAATGTTGAAAAAAAATATATATTCTCATGGTGCAAGCGAGAATTGCAGGGATGTGCCAATAGTTCGAATTTTAAAAATAATTAATTTAAAATGCAATGTTAATTATTTGATTCTAAAGAAAATTGAATTATTCGAATTTTTTAACAGTTCAAATTAATCCATAAATTCGTATATCGAATAAATGTTAAAATTTAAATGTTAAATGTTAAAATTTGATGTTAATTATTTAATTCTAAAAGAAAATTGAA
This sequence comes from Rhorus exstirpatorius, assembly GCA_963564615.1. Lineage (NCBI taxonomy): Eukaryota > Metazoa > Arthropoda > Insecta > Hymenoptera > Ichneumonidae > Rhorus > Rhorus exstirpatorius. The sequence goes on along the minus strand of OY751322.1, from coordinate 10,648,070 downwards.
TTATTCGAATTTTTTAACAGTTCAAATTGATCCATAAATTCGTATATCGAATAAGTGTTAAAATTTAATCGAAAACAATTCAAGTACTATTAAAATAGCAATAAATTGTCATGATATTATTACAATTTTTATTGTTATTATTATTATTGTTGAAATTAAAATTTTGATATTACTTTTCTCCGCGAGCAAGTGCTGAAAAATACTTCAGTGTTAATTCCTCCCATTCAGAATTCAATGAACTTTGCACGAATGACATTGCTAATTTGATTTTTCGTCACTTGACAATTCGTCAAAGATGCTCCGTACGCTTCGATTCCTTAAATTCACATTCGAATTCGAGACTCGTGCCCTGCTCGTTTGAACTATTTTTTCAAACTACCCGATGGCCAGATAAATCAACGAGATTTTTATCACGATGTTGATTCGTTTACGAAAAGCAAGCTATGTGGTTCTCGACTCGTTTTAGCATAAAAAAAAAAGAAACAAACAAAGAAAGAACGAACGAAAGAAGAATTTTTTGTATTGAGCTTGGGATCACGTAGCTGATTTTTCTCTTGAAGTGAAATAAAAAATTAAGATTAATGAAAAATGTTGTAAAAACGACAAAGAACCGAGAAAAATGTCGTTGAGCCTCGAGAGTCACGAACAACATTTTGTGATTATTATTATTATTTTTTTTTCTATAATTTTTTAAAATTTCTTTCATTATCCTGTTAAAAAAATAATAATAATTTTGGAGCGTAATCGTTGCTCAGAGTTTGCAGAAAAAATATTTAACAATAATGAGTAATGATAAATAAAACAAAAAAGTCTCTCGATGTACAAACAATCGCGAGGCCCACTTGAACGGATTGTAAATATATAAAGTCAACTTCCGCGATGCAATACCAAAAGAGTCTTTGCAATAACGAGTTTTATCGAAAATTCCAACGAAATTGCAAATTTTGTCACACAGGAAGAAAAATAAAAAATAAAAAATAAAAAAAATGCAATGTATCGTCTCATTCCGGTATTTTTTGTTTTTTTACTTGTCTCAATGCCCGTATTCTTTTCGAGAATCTTGACTTCCTCTCAGAACTTCCGAAAAAGTGGGAGATTCGATTATAAATTGCCAGACCACTGATGGAATTGGCATCAGATCTCGATCTAGCTCAGACTCGAACTAGCAGTCAACCGCTCGGTGAGAGAAGAAAAAGAAAAATAATTTTATCGTTACACTTTTTTCATTCTCAAAAGCTCGAGAAGAAATTACGATAATGTGGAAATTTTTGGTGCTGATCTTCGTCACTGTGGCCAGCCTGGCTGCTGAGAGTCCCGAAAAAAATGCCAGGGGTAAGTTGAAGGAAGAAAAAAAAAAAAAGATCAAATTCAGTTTGAAAATCCAACTTCCAGGAGAGCTTAATTTTGATCTATACAAAAAAAAAAAAAATAGTATATTGTTTACCGAGCGAGAAAACGGTCGTTTGCACGCCGAGTATGAAGTTGAGCACCGAGGCGAAGCCGAGGTGTTCTCAACTTCATACGAGGCGCAAACGACCGTTTTCTCCGAGGTGAACATACCATTTTTTTACAACGGCGGAGCGAAAACAGCGAGTTTTCATCCGCAAGCGAGGACCGGAAATCGACTGGTTTCCATCCTCGCTTGTGGATGGAAACTCGCCATTTTCGCTCCACTGTTGTAAAGAAAAATATTGGATGACTCCAATATCTGCGGAGTTCCTTGACTCCCAGTCTATTCCCTGCACACCCGATCCTCCTTCCAGTCACCCAATCTTATCCCTGGACTTCCAAACTACTCCCTGGACTTCCAATCTTTTTCCTAGACTTGCGGATCGTTACGGCAATGTTTCTCACTATTCGCACACTTCTTTCTCATTCAGCAGGTGAATTGGTGCGCAATTCGCGTGACATCTCGGTTAGCGGTAGCTCGCCACTTTCCGGAATGCTTCAGGCTGCCGCTAACGTGGCATCGTCGTTCGTCGAACTTGGCGGAATGTCGAAAATCGGTGAAAAATTTCAACGCGGCGCACCCAGCGATGAAGCTTCAGCGGATTTTTCGATCAGTACCAATGGACAACGTACCAACAGGGGTGGACGGACTTTTAGTCTTGGTAATGGGAAATTATTCGGTGGAAAACCAGGCATGACCGAGACTAATTCCTACGAGGCTGGATCAAATGGCAGCGGATACAGATCCGGGGCTTCTGTGAGCGGTGGTCCTAACAAATTATTTGCTGGAAAATTCGGCATGACTGGCGTTGATTCCTATGAGGGTGAATCAAATGGCAATGGCTACAGATCCGGGGCTTCAATGAGCGGTGGTCCTAACAAATTCTTTTCTGGAAAACCGGGCATTACTGGCGTTGATTCCTACGGGGGTGAATCAAATGGCAATGGCTACAGATCGGGAGCTTCAATGAACGGAGGTTCTGGCACATTCTACGTTGGTCAACCCGGTATGATCAACGTTGATTCCTACGACGGTGTATCAAATGGCAATGGCTACAGATTGGGGGCTTCGATGAACGGAGGTTCTGGCACATTCTACGTTGGTCAACCCGGTATGACCAACGTTGATTCCTACCACGCGGCTACCAATGGCTATGGCTACAGAACTGGGGCATCGCTTAACGGTGGTTCAGCCAGGTTCAACGTTGGTGGACCAAGCGGAAGTACCGTCGCTGGACCTCAAACCTCGGATTACGTCTACGTTCAGGCACCCAGCATGCATGGTTTTCACGCTACTGGCAGGAATCACGAACATTTGTCCTACGCTTCGGCTTATAACGCACCACAGCGTGTACAGCAGAATCCCGCAATGGTTCAGGATTCCGTGAATCAGATTCGCTACGGTGTGGCACCCGCAAATCATTTGCAAGCTCAGATTCAACAGGCACCCGTTTATTCCGCCTCGGCACCTATCAATTATGATTCTTATTACCAAAATTATTCACCGGCTTCGATCGATTACACATCCGCACTGACCCATCAACCATCCGCAACGCTTGATTATGCACCGATTCAGGGTGATTATGCACTGGCACCGGTTGATTGGGTGCCAGCTCGATACAACAAGGCAACGGGTCCGGTTGATCATTCATCGGCTCTGGCTTATCGTTCACCGGCTCAGATTCATTATGCCAGTTCACGGATCGGTCAGAGATCGGCTGCGGTTAATTATCCATCAGGGCACGTTTATTATCAAACGGCACCGGTCAATTATCCGACAGTCGCGTTTCGTCAAGCCCCAGGTAATTATGCCACAGCTAATGTTCATCTATAATCCTACCAAGTTTCCGTTACATTCAATTTGAACAACCTTTGACCCAAACGGTCGAACGGATTGTCTAGTAGCGCGTGAAAACGCCGCCACCGCTGCTAATCGTCGAATCCGTTTACGAGGAATTCGTGGATAATCCGATCGTGCTTAATTGTGAAAACCGTACCGAAGAACCGTGTGATGTGGCCCAAAGTGTACAAAGGCGGAAAGTAGTGGAGTACTTCGCGTAGAATGGAAAGCATCATGTATGGACCAGAGGGATCTCGATGAACGAAGCGGATGAAAGAAGCGACAATGAAGAAATTGTACTTTAACCTACGGCGGAAATTTCGTGAAAGAATAAGGATGTATCTGTGTTTTATTCTTCACGATTATTGCGAATAGTAAATACGGGGAAAATAAAAATTGAGTTTACTGATGAAAAATTTTTTACTCATTGCTTCTTATTGCCCTTGGATCCTTCGACCTTCGTACGCGCGATAAGATAATTTTAATCCAAGAAAATTGGATTTTAAGGCAGTTGAATTCTAAGGGCATTCGATTACGATGACGAAATTCGACGCCGAGACAATTGTCTTTGAAGGTAATTGTATTCCCAGAGAGATGTCTTCTGAGATGACTGGATTCCAAAGCAATTTGATTCCAAAAGAATTCAATTCCACGACAATCGGCAGTTGAGAAGATTGAATTCCAATTGGCTTCTTGGACTCCAATTGGAGCCAATTGGATTCCGAGAAAAATTTATTTCAAGACAATTGGATTCTATAACAATTGCCTTTCAAGACAATTGGATTCTATGACAATGGTCTTTCAAGACAATTGGATTCTATGACAATCGTCTTTCAAGACAATGGAATTCCAAGACAATTGGATTTCAAAACAATTGGATTCTGAGATAATTGTCTTGGAAGACAATTCGATTCCGAGACAATTGACTGTCATGACAATTGAATTCCAAGACAATTGTCTTTCAAAGAAATAGGTTTCCAAGACAATTTTCTTTCGAGACAATTGGATTCTGAGTCTTTCAAAATAATTGGATTCCAAGACCATGAGTTGGTAATTCGGAAACGTCGCCTCGGTGGATTTTTTTTTTCCTTCTTCCTTTCGTAATACAGAAAAATGGGTCACGCAGTCTCTGGGGCTGGACATCGTGAAATAAACAAAAAAAAAAGGTGAAAAAAAACCAACGAACAATAGGCAACGTGAAATTGCATGCGGCTTCGGTTTGGAAGATCAACGTAAGCAAATTTTACACACGATCCGAAGGTATTGCGTTCCTCGAACATATATACCGTTAGTCGCCGGTTGGGTCAGTGACGGTTTTGCTCAGTCAAACATATGACATCACGACCGAGATGACCCCGAACGTTCGTTGACACTCTAATACGTCTTTGATAAATATTTGCTTGATCAATACGCGAGCGGGGAAGGGAGGGGGGAGAAGGTCCACAAGGAAAACAAGTTTTGGCTACGTGACGAAACGATGGCAAAGATTTTATCCTGTTTTGGTCCATCTGAAAGAGTCACAGTCGACGAGCGCAAGCGAGTCAAACGAACTTCCCCCCGCGGTGTTATAATTTTTGGGAATTTCCAGCAACCGGTATACCAATGAAGAACCCCCTGGCGTCTTGAACGCAGAATATCATATTCAACCGGGTATACCGAATCACGGATTTTCACTATAAATGAGCCGAGAATCTGTGATCTCTAATCACTTCAAAGACGTATCTCGAGTAAAGCGCATTATAGACGAGCACGAGCAGGTTTTGCACGCGTAAACGAGGAATTGTTTTTTTTTTGTTCGTTTTCTGTTCATCCGCGAGTCTTATCGAAGGGAATCAGCAATGACGAGATTCACGGTGTTGTTCGTTGCAACGTTGATTTCCACGACAGCTGCACTGCCTACTGAATATCCCAGAGGTAAATAATATTTACGGTGACAAAAAAACCATGGAATTCGATCCTAACAAAGGTTCAGTACAAAAAGTAATCAGTATACTAACCAGTTTCGAGTTACTTGATCACTAACTAATTACCATGCACTTAGTTGCTAACGAGTTCACAGTTGCATAATTAGTTGCTAGTTATACTTGTTATTAAGTAATTAGTGAAAAGTGACTTGGTTTCTTACTAATCAATAGGTACTTAGTTACCGAGTAACTATGTAACTGATCAATACTAAAGTAACTAGTTAGTAACGAGTTACTAATTACTTAGTTACTGGTTAGCAGCTGGTTCCTAAGCAATTAGTTGTATGCTGCTTGATCAATGACTAATAACTAGGTGCTCGGTTACTAACTAGCTACTTAGTTACGAACTAGTTGCTAGTCACTGATTACATAGTTACTAGCTAGTTACTGGTCATTAAGTGATTGGTGCCAGGTTACTTGGTCTCTTTATAGTTGATAGGTACTTAGTTTCTGACTAATTAGGTAACTGATCATTACTAAAGTAACCAGTTAGTTGCTAACTAGTTTACAGTCGCATAGTTAGTTGCTAGTTACTTGTTATTAAGTAATTAGTGACAAGTTACTTGGTTTATTACTATTTAATAGGTACTCAGTTACCGAGTAACTATTTAACTGATAATTACTAAAGTAACTAGTTAATAACCAGTTACTAATTACTTAGTTACTGGTCAGTAGCTATTTCCTAATTACTTAGTTCCTGGTTAGTAACTAGTTACTAATTACTTAGTTACCGGTTAGTAACTAGTTAATAATTACTTAGTTACTGATTAGTAGCTAGTTCCTAAGCAATTAGTTGTATGCTGCTTGATCAATGACTAATAACTAGGTACTCGGTTACTAATTAGCTACTTAGTCACGAACTAGTTACTAGTCACTGATTACTTAGTTACCAGCTAGTTACTAGTCATTAAGTAATTGGTGCCAGGTTACTTGGTCTCTTTCTAGCTAATCGATACTTAGTTACTGACTAACCAGGTAACTGATCATTACTAAAGTAACCAGTTAATTGCTTAGTTACTAAGCAAGCTAGTTACTTGCTTACTCAGTGAATGACTAACTAACTATACAACTAGTCAGTACGGAACTAACTTCATAGATAGTGAATTAGTTGTTTAGTTAGTCAATCGGTTAGTTCATTGATTAGTCAAATATATTAAATAACCAATCGGCTAAATAAGTTATACTCTTTGTTTTCGTGACTCGGCAGACATCGAGGCAAGCTCAGTGAGAACAAGCCGAGATGTGGGTATTGGTTTCGGCATTCCGGGATTATTCAATGGCCATATTGGATCCAATGAAGGATACCGTGATTACTATCCTTATGATGGATATGGTAATCATGGATGGCCCAATTACAATGGATACAGACGACCCACAAGCACGGGATATGGTGGAATCTACGCTGGTTTTGGAGGAGGATTCGACGTTGGTTACGATGGTTATGGATATGGGCCTGATTACTACGGTCATCATCATCATCATCATCGTTATTATTAAACCGAACGATATTTTGAAAAAAAAAAAAATTCAAAATTGATTCCTACTTATGAATAATTTATTTGTCAACTTGGAAGTTTTTTTTTCGATTATTTATCGTATACATATTCATGTGATGTATAAATAATAAAGGTATGCTTTTTTTTTTTATTTCTTTACTTCTTCGATATTTTTTTCGATTTACCCCTGAATTTCTTCGTTATTTCGTTCACACGAGGGACACCTCGTAATTTTCAATAAAATTATGCGAAAAAAAAAATTGTCCAAACGAGATTTTGCGAAAAAAGAAAAATTTATATAATTTATTTGGAACAATTGTGTCTCACAATTCTTTTTGGGGGATTATTAAATAAAACAAATATATTAATTGGATAATACTGAGAAGCTTCTTCACGAATCAAAATAATGAAATATTTGTTCATGAAAAAAAAAAAGAATATTTTTAAAATAAATAGCAACGACGAAGAACATGTGGAATTTTCTCCTGATTCGAGATGGTGAAATATATTCTTCGACTGATAAAAAAAAAATCAGATATTGAACACGAGGACGTGCGAAAAAATAAATTAAAAAAAAAACAACGCGATTAGGAAGCATCATATGATCACCGAAAAATTTTTCTTTTCGTGTTTATCAACGTTCAGTCACGAACCAATCTGATACCCTCAATTTTTTTCACGATACGATCTTAAAGTTATCCATGGACCCAGAAGTATATAAAGAGGAAAATTTCGTCAGTCAGTGTCGCACAAAGTTTCCTCGTCGTTTCACAATAGGATCGTCGATGCGAGAAAAGAATAGAAAGGAGAATCATCGACGATGAAACTCAGGATAATCATATTTATCGCTGTGCTTATCGTGATCGTTGTGGCTGGAGATCCATTTGTGAAGGACTTTCGTAAGTAAAAAAAAAAAAGCGAAAATAAAAAAATGTTCCCTTCAAATTAACCAAATCTATGTATATTTTTATCACCTATATGGGACCCGATATTTTAACGCTTCCTTTTTTTTTTCTATATATATATCTTTATTCTTAGGAACGACAGAATCGAGGTCAGCCAGAGGACTTGCCCTTGGATCGAGTAAATTCAGCCATGATAGTGTATTGTCGCGTGTCAAGGCGTTGCTGGGTTATCCAGAATATCGCGAAGAACATTCAATCGGTAGTGGATTGTACGGATTACTCGGTACCCTGATACGTCTAAAGGTTCAACGTCAATTCGGAAGTCTGTTAGGTTCATCGGGAAATGGAAATACCACTTGTCCCGATCGACATCGAGAAAATGGCGGAACTGGGGTACGCAGTGGCGTTGGAGAATGTAGAGGATGTGATAGACATGGAAAATTTGGAATTCTCAGAGGAGTTGAAAAACTTGAAGGACTTGAAGGAGTTGGAAAATCCGGAGGTCAAGCAGGGCGTGAAAGATTCGGAATACTTGGAGGACTTAAAGGAATTGAAAAGCTTGGAGGAGTTAAGGGACTTGGTAGACTTGGGGGTCAAGGTGGACGTGACGGATTTGGAGGACTTGAAAAACTTCGAAGACTCGGAGGGTTTAGTGAACAACACGACGAACGTGGAATACTTGAAAAACTCGGAATAGCTGGAGGACTTGAAATGCTTGAAACACTTGGGGGACTTGGAAGAATTGAAAAGCTTGGAGGAGTTAAAGGTACCGAAAGACTTGAGGATCAAGGTGGACGTGGTAGACTTGGAGGATTTGAAATCCTTGAAAAGCTTCGAAAACTCGAAGGACTTGGTGAACGTGATGAACGTGGAAGACTTGAAAAGGTCGAAAAACCTGGAGGACTTGAAAAGCTTGAAAGATTCAGAGGAATTGGAGAAGATGGAGGGCATGAAAAAACTGTAAATCTTGGAAAACTTGTGAAAACCATGGGACTTGGAAAGCTTGGAAAATTTGGAAAAATTACAGTACTCGGAAGACTTGGGAGATTTGGGAACCGTGGAAGACTTGGACAAGCTGGAATGATTGCAGGACTTGGAGGACTTCGAGAGCTTGGAAGATTTAGAAGACGTGGTGGAAGACTTTTAAACCTTGTAAGACTCGGAGGACTTGGAAAACTTGCACGACTTGGAGGACGTAGAGGACGCAGAAAACTTTTAAGGCTTGGAGGACTCCTAGCACTTCGAAGACTTGGAAGATTGGGAAAAGTAGGATCAACTGTAGGACTTGGAGGACTTCGCGAGCTTGGAAGACTTAGAAGACGTGGTGGAAGACTTTTAAACCTTGTAAGACTCGGAGGACTTGGAAAACTTGCACGACTTGGAGGACGTGGAGGACGTGGAAAACTTTTAAGACTTGGAGGACTTCTAGCACTTCGAAGACTTGGAAGATTGGGAAAAATTGGAACAACTGCAGGACTCGGTGGACTTCGAAAACTTGGAGGACTTGGAAAACGTGGAAGACTTGTAAATCTTGTAAGACTCGGAGGACTTGGAAAACTTGCACGACTTGGAGGACGTAGAGGACGCAGAAAATTTTTAAGGCTTGGAGGACTCCTAGCACTTCGAAGACTTGGAAGATTTGGAAAAGTTGGAACAACTGCAGGACTTGGAGGACTTCGAGAGCTTGGAAGATTTAGAAGACGTGGTGGAAGACTTTTAAACCTTGTAAGACTCGGAGGACTTGGAAAACTTGCACGACTTGGAGGACGTAGAGGACGCAGAAAACTTTTAAGGCTTGGAGGACTCCTAGCACTTCGAAGACTTGGAAGATTGGGAAAAGTAGGATCAACTGTAGGACTTGGAGGACTTCGCGAGCTTGGAAGACTTAGAAGACGTGGTGGAAGACTTTTAAACCTTGTAAGACTCGGAGGACTTGGAAAACTTGCACGACTTGGAGGACGTGGAGGACGTGGAAAACTTTTAAGGCTTGGAGGACTCCTAGCACTTCGAAGACTTGGAAGATTTGGAAAAGTTGGAACATCTGCAGGACTTGGAGGACTTCGAGAGCTTGGAAGATTTAGAAGACGTGGTGGAAGACTTTTAAACCTTGTAAGACTCGGAGGACTTGGAAAACTTGCACGACTTGGAGGACGTAGAGGACGCAGAAAACTTTTAAGGCTTGGAGGACTCCTAGCACTTCGAAGACTTGGAAGATTGGGAAAAGTAGGATCAACTGTAGGACTTGGAGGACTTCGCGAGCTTGGAAGACTTAGAAGACGTGGTGGAAGACTTTTAAACCTTGTAAGACTCGGAGGACTTGGAAAACTTGCACGACTTGGCGGACGTAGAGGACGCAGAAAACTTTTGAAACTTGGAGCACTTCTAGCACTTCAAAGACTTGGAGGACTTGTAGGATATCGTGGACCTGAAATACTTGAAAATCTTGGAGGACTTGAGGGGCTTGGAAAACTTGAAGGGCTTGAAGGATTTAGAAAATTGGGAGGACTTGGAGGGCATGAAGAAGGTGAAAGCCTTGGAATATTTGAAAAAATTTCAAGACTTGGAGATCTCGGCAAATTTGGAGGACATGAAGGAACTGAAGGAAACGAAGGGGGTGGCAAATTTCAAATAATTAAGAAAATTATCGGACTCGGTGAACTTGGAGAACATGCAAAATCTGGGGGACTCGAAGAGCATAATGGACATGAAGAAGTTGGAGGACGTGGAAGATTTGGAAAAATGGAAAAAAATACAGAACTTGGTACATTTGGAAAACTTCGAGTACTCGATGGATTTCGAGGATACGGAGAGAGTGGAAAACTTGGAAGACTTGGGGAAAATATTGGATTTAACTTCGAGAACGTACGTGGAGAACTTGGTAAATCCAATGCTCTCAAAAATTCCATGTTAAATCCTTGGGGTTTGCTCCAATATGGTACTCCGCAATATTCCGGCTGCGTTGATTCTGCGTGTCCAAACAAGCATTATGTTGTAGGATCGCGTCGTGGTTCGAACGATCGAATTACACTGGCCAAAAAATTCAGAAAATTTGTCGAGAGGATTGAGAAATTTTCCGTTTAAAAAAGGAAAGGAGACGAAAACGACGAGAGAATGAAATGATTCTCTTCGCGTTCGTGAATGATTTTACAGTGCCAGTGGACCAATGATCAAAGAAACACGAAGAGTTATTCTTTCTTCGTGCATGTGTGAAATTTTTGTATTTTTTTTTTTTTTTTGTAAAAATAAATATGTGTATACAAGCGTGAATTTATTACTGGATTTTTATTTACCATTCTCTCAGTTTTTAATGGCTTTTTTTCGTCCGAAATGTTAGGGCAGCTCAACGATCATGATTTGTCAATAAATTTAATTCCAAAAATGTTTTCGAACAAACGACAACGAAATCATGCGATTTTTTTTTTTCATGGAAAAAATTTTGAAAAAAAAAAGTATCGAGACCGTGATATTAAATATATTATTCGAATTAAAAAAGCACGAATGAGACTTTATTATTAATTCTTTTCAATATGAAATATCATATCTAAGATTTAATTGTTGCTTTATCTTATAGAAATAGTCATTTAATTCGAATGATGTCAGAAAAAAAAAAAAAATTCCTCGAGTCTAGGCAAATAAACATCGACGGTTCTCTCTGGCTAAATTTTTCAGTTCACAGTCCTAGTATCCTAAAAAATGAGATTTTTCATTGTTTTTTTTTTCAAGAAATTTTTCTTTTTCCCGAAAATTCATAACGCAAGTGTCTCATGATTTTTTTCATACTTTTGTTAATTTTTTTCTGAATTTTCACTGCTTCGAAAATTCATTTCTATTGTTCGAAAAAAATTACTGTCGTTATTTATTAAAACTTTTGTCGAAGAAATAAAAATTTATTAAATTTTTTATTTTTTTATTTTTTTTTTATTAACTTCACTCTAACCTCGTGTAATTTCTTCTTTTATTCTTTTCTTAATTTCGAAAATATGTGAAATTGCGTGAAACTTTATCCTGCTTCGTGTCTTCGTGATGTTTGAGTCTGTTGATGGATTGATTTGAGATGAGGGAAAAAAAAAATATATATATATATATTCAGATTGTTGTGAATTGCAATCACGAGACACGTGTTTATTGACGTTCGGACACGAATTCAACCGATACCCTTAATTATTTATCGTATTGTGCGTGGACTCTCGGTCTATATAAAGGTAATTTTTTTCTTCTGAAAGCCATGCAAAGTTTGTTCTTCGTTTCCTGTTAGGATCGTATTTGCGGGAAAAAAAGGAAAAAAAACTACCGAGAAGAAAAAAACGAATTGACGAACAGGATGTCTTCGAAGATCATAATTCTCGCTGCAATTATCGCGATCGCTGCAGCTAAATTTCCGGCTAAGCTCAATCAAAGTAAGTGCAAATATTGTCTCTTCGAATTAATCTGATGTATGAATTTTATTGCTTATTTCGTAAAAAGTATCGTTCAATGTTTACAACGTGAAAAGATTCCTTCGTTCTTTGTCTACTATAAAATTATACCTGCATCTGACGAATTATTCGAGATATACAAATTATTTTCATTATTCGAGTTATTTGAATTATACGAATTACAAGAATTATTCGAATAATTCGAATGTTCGAATCATACGAATTGTTCGAATTATTCGAATCCTTTGAGTTGTTTGAATTATAAGAATTATTCTAATCCTCCAAATTATTCGGACTCCTCGAATTTCGTCACATTATTTGAATTACACGAATTATAAGAATTATTCTAACTATTCGAATCATACGAATTGTTTGAATTATTCGAATCATTTGAATTATACGAATTATTCGGACTATTCGAATTATTCGCACCGTCCGATTTATTCAACTTGTTGAAATTATACCAATTACTTGAATTATTCGGAATATTCAAATTAATCTCACTATTTGAATTACTCGAACTATTAGAAATATTTACATAATTGTGATGATTCAAATGGTTCGAAGAATATGAGCACTACGAATAATTCGAAAAATTTAGACAGCTTGAATGATACGAATAATTCAAATAATCGGAATAATTGGTTACATTGCAATAATTTGAATAGTTTTAATAATTCGTATAATTCGAATAATACGACGAAATTCTAGGAGTCTGAATAATTTGGAGGATTAGAATAATTCGTATGATTGTCATAGCTCGAATGATTCGAATAATTCGGAAAAATGACAATAATTCGAATTATTTGCATTATTCGAGTTATTCGAATTATACGAATTACACGAAATATTCGAATATTCGAATGATACGAATTGTTCAAATTATTCGAATCCTTTGACTTGTTTAAATTATACGAATTATTCGGATTGTTCGAATTATTCGCACCATTCGATTTATTCAAATTGTTGGAATTATACGAATTATTTTAATTTTTCGGAATATTCAAATTAATCGCACTATTCGAATTACTCGAACTATTAGAATTATTCAAATAATTGTATTAAAATAACTCGAAAAGTTCGAATAATTCAATATCGAATCGAGTAATTCGCATTGAATTTGTGATGAATTATTCGTAATTTCCACGATTCGCACATAATTATGATATTCCATTTCATTGTTTGAGGTTGCTTTTTTTTAATGATTTAAAAAATATATATATATATATAGATATATTTTTTTTTCTAAATAATTGACCGGTACAATGCCATTAGATAAAGGACTCCTGGATATATTCAGCGTACTCCAGTTTGATGCAATGAATCCGGCTCATGATACCACACATCGAACAATAACGCGGGCAACTACCACCAAGCGCCCTACAACCCCCTCAACGACCACCAAGCGGGCAACTACCACCAAGCGCCCTACAACCCCCTCAACGGCCAACAATGCGCAGGCATTCGATTTTCTACAATTTATTGCTTATTTGAAAAATCAAGGAACTCGCAATAGTCCCATGAATAGACCATGCGATGATTTGGACACCGGTAGAAGCATCGGTAACAGACCGGCAAGACCTGTGCAGCGTCACAATGGATTTTCACTCTTCAGACCATTACTCATGGCTAAAGGAATGTGTTAGAAATTTAATTGAACAATTTTAATCAATTAATCATTTACAATGAATCAAATCAATCAATTCAATGAATCAATCAATTATATTAATAAACTTAATTGATTAATTAATTGTTAAATCGATTAATTAATAAATTATTCAATTGGTTTTTCTTTTCCGATGTTTCTTTCGGCTCAAATATGCAGTCGTTTGTTGGTTTAATTTTTACTGATAAAGTATGTTTAATACCGTAAGTCAATTAACACAGTATAATTAATAACGAGAAAATTACTATAGGTAAATAAGCGAGCAACGCTTTCCGTCAGTTCTTGTGTAATTTAAAAAATAAAAAAATAAAAATAAAGTTTCCCCGATATTTTACTGAAATTTTCAGCATTTGGTTTTTTTTTTTCGCACTCTGAAAAATTCAGGGAAAAAAAAAGATTTCCAAAAATTGCCTTGCCTCGATTGGATTGAAATCCCTCGTGTATTTCTTATTCTTGGCCAAAAGTAATGAAATATTCGTCCAGAGATTTAAAAAAAAAAAAAAATGTATCCAAATAATTCAAAATTTGCTTCATGTGGAATTTCGTTCGCGTACGTGATGTTGCAATTAATTTGTTGACTGTTTGCAAAACAAACGAAAAAAGCAACAAAGAAAAACAAAACAAGATATCAGCTCACGAGCACGAACGTGCCGAAAAAATTAACACGATTGCCAGAAATCGTGTTTATTGAAAAGTCAATCTCCCCCTATCGGTCACGAACGGATCAGATATCCTGAATTTTTTTTCATGATAAGACTCCTATTTGATCATGGAACCGGTGTATATAAAGGAAAAAATTTATCCTCGATGTCACACAAAGCTCCTCCGTCGTTTTATCGCTACGAACGTATTCAACGAGAGAAGAAAACAAGGAAAATCATCGAGGATGACATTCAGGGTCATCTTTCACGCTGCATTTATTGCCGTAGTTCTGGCTCAAGAACCCTTTGTGCAGGACGAACGTAAGTTAAAAGAAAAAAAAAAAAAAACAATTTATTCCGCGATGCTCTTCGATCAGAGTAATTATTTTTTCCTGACTGAAGTATTCGTTCGAAAAATCTGAATTAATTCATGGACAATGGGGACACTGCTAACTAGTTGTAAAAAAAAAATTGTCAAAATTGTCCGCCTGGATTGACGCGGAGAGGCCTCGGATTTGGGGAAAGCCATCGGGTGACGCGTGGCACTCCGCACGCGGCGTACGCCACGCAGCTGACCTTGAAGCCAGCGCGCCGATAGGCAGAGTGTCTCCCCCACCACGCACGCCCTGCCAATCGCTGCGTAGCGGAGATGCGGAGTGGGAGCGCTCGCTCAGGTCCGAGCTCCCTGAATCGAGGGCCCGGTCTAATTTTTTTTTTTTTTTTTTTTTTTTTCATTCTTTCTTTTCTCCTAACGAAGCGCTGCTATTTTAAATATTTTTGCGCAGTTCTTCTGGATAGATCGGACGGATTATTAGCACGTTCGTTCGAAAAATGTGTAAGCCGTCCATTTTATTGTGTTTACGATGTTTTTTTCTCGCATTTTTTGTTCTCTCACAGAAACGGAGGATACGGGAGATGAATCGAGGATAAACGATGAACGTTTAGTCGTGTCAGGTAGTCCAGAGCGATATGCTCCCTCGTGGCTCGGCACCGAAGATCTCGAAGATTACAATGACGTTGCTTTTGCCATTTATCCCGAAGATCTTGGCCGGCCCGGGGACAAGGAAGACGGCGATGAGCCGAAATCGCACGAGGATTTGGAGCTCGGAGAATCCCAAGATAATGGAATGTACGAAGGGCCGGTTAGTGCTGATGATCTTGATGTTCTCAAACGTCTCGGTGGTATAATCGGTCTTCTTCGTGAGCTCGGATTGGGCGTGGACAAGAAAATTCTATTGGTCACGAAACTCAAGGAGCCTGCGCAGCGCTCTTAAGAAATATTTTATTGAATTTGAAAAATGTTATTAAAAAAAAAAAAAAAAATGAGACCAGGTCGAGGAACAAAAATGTAAATTGATCCTCGCAATTGTTATGAAAATTTAGTGAGAATGGAAATAGAAAAGACTGAATTTTATAGTTTCGTGAATGAGCGAAATTATTGGATTTTTACCCGAAATAAACGATAATTTATTACTGATGCATCACGTCCGTGTTTCTTTTCTCTCGTTGTTGTTTTCCTTTTTTTTTTCTTTGTGTTTGAACGTTTGGCGTCTCGAGAATCATTGTTCCCCGATAGATTTGGTTTATTTTCAAAATTTGCTCGATCCCACGAACTCCACTTTGCGATTTATCAAATTTTCGTCGCTCACAATACAGAGCAATGAATATATATATTTGTATTTTCAAACAAATAGATTTAAAGGGCATTTAGAGAATTATTATTGCTATTATTGATTAAAAAATGTATATATATTGTAACGTTAGAGGAAATCGTGTGCTTATAATTTGCGTGATTACGCACGCTATCTCGATTTGCTCAGGATTGTTGTCACTTTCTCATTTCGCCTTCAAACGATTTCGTAACGCGAGAATCATACAGTAGAACCTCGATTATCCGAACTCCCACTATCCGAACCCTCCGTTATCCGAACGTATACTTGCTTTATCCGAACGTTCTATTATCCGAACCATGGCGCGATTTTTTTTTTTTTTACAATAAAAATGCCTTTTTTTATTTGTTTTTCGTTCGAAATGCTGCTTGTCCGATGTTTTCGACGTTCGCTCGACAGAAGTACTCTCGAACGAAAAAAAAAACGAGCTTCGTTATGCTCGAAGACAAATTAATTTCGCAAGGGGTCATTAAGAATTGATACAAAGATACGTATCGTTGATAAAATTTTAAATTCACACAGAATAAAACTTGACTGAATAATTTATAAAAATTTGCTATTAGAGATAAATACAATGGCATCGTCGTGTTCCATGCAAGACTTCTGATTCTTGTTTTTTTTTCCTTCTGTTCAATAATAATTTATCCAAGCGACTTTGTCGTTAAAAAGTGAATACTACGAATATTACCCGAGAGCGTTACACACGTATGAAAAAATATATATTTTAGATTGGTTGAAGAAAAAATAAAATAAACATGATTCCGAGATAATTCGTTGTACGTCCGTAATATCAATTTCTTTTTGAACGAATAAACCGCGAAAGAACGCGTAGCTTCCATACGGCAGCCAAAGATTCAGCAATTTATGATAAAAAAAGCCTGAAATTAAACACTAAATTTTTATGAAGGCATATATTACTGTTTTGTTTTAAATATATAATTGAAATACACAAGCATAACGTTAAATTGCTCAAAATATCTGCCCGTTTTTCTTATTTTTCCCGTATGCAATATGTAAGACCGCTATCTACGACAACGCATTTCTATTATCCGAACTTTCGATAATCCGAACTAGGCCCGGTCCCGACGGGTTCGGATAATCGAGGCTCTACTGTATATGATTATGCGCTGCATGATTAACAAAAAAAATTATAACGCTGACCCACGCACGTAATGCGCAATCATAAAATTCAATCAGTCGTAAATGCATACACCGTTTAACGAAATAAGTTAAAATAAATTAAGACTTTCACGAATAAATAAATAAATAAATAAAATTTTGTATCCTGAATATCAACAATAACGTTCTTGCGCATATCGGTAATGACATCGTCGTTAAATTTTGTTTGCAATATTCATGAAATTTCGAAAATGAAGGACGGTTTTAAGAATTAACAAAAAATTATTTATTTGTTAAAAAAATGAAAATATCAAATGTTGAAATAAAAGTCGAGGGAAGCTTTCTCTAGCCAGACGTCGAATTTTCAATGATAATAATAATAATAATAATAATTGTAATACTAAAGAATAAATAAATGAATAATATTGATGTTACAATTGAAGAATGTACCATCGATATTATTTATTTATATATTTAGAATTGTTATTATTATTATTATTATTATTATTATTGTTATTCAAAATCAAATCTGTTATAATTACAAGTAATAAAGCAATTAATAAAAATAACCAACTATAAATGCATTGATAAAACAAACGAATAAACAATTCCCGAGTAATTGAATCCCGAACCTGAAATCTCAAGCTGTAAATCTTGTGCCTCGTAATTTTTACTTAAAACATAAACTTTGCTTTATTTTAGTATTACAAATTAATAATTAATATTAAATATTGAGAATTAACATTATTAATATATTAATTAATATTGATAATACAAGTAGTACTCGTTTAGGCGAGTAATTCAACAACCTCCGGAAATGACGTTGCTCGACGAGCCGGAAACGCGATTGATATCTCGCGTCAAATAAAATTCAATACGCATGACAGTCATGTATACGTTTTCATTACGAAACTATCAACACTCGCGACACTGTGCTCGAGTGACCAACGACGAGCACGGGGATCCGATGATTAAGGGGGCACATTATTCGATTTTTTTTAAGGAGCGATGAATTGAGGTTCAAAGGAGGGTAAAATTTAGGTTGACGGGAGATTGACATTTCGATCGAAAGAAGGATGAATCTCAGGCTGAAGGAGGGTAAAAATTAGGTTGAAAGGAGGGCGGAATTCAGGTTGAAAAGAAACTGAAAATTAGGTCGAGAGTAGGGTTGAATTCGGGTCCAGAGGGAGGCAAAATTTTACACTGAAACGATGCTGAAATTTAGGCTGAAATGAGGAAATTTAGATTGAAAGAAGGTTGAAATCCAGAAAGAAGCTAGGGTGAAATTGAGGCTGAAATGAGACTGAAATTAAGGTTCAAATAAGGCTGAAATGAGGAAATTCAGGTCGTTGGAAGGATGAAATTTAGGTTGAAAGAAGCTTGAAATCCAGAAAGAAGCTAGGGTGAAATTTAGGTTGAAATAAGGCTGAAATTTAGGGTGAAATTTAAGTTTTAATCAGGCTGAAAGTTAGTTTGAAGTGAGGCTGAAACTGTGATTCAAATCAGTCTAAAATTTAGCTTGAAAAGAGGGTGAAAATTTATGAAAAATATACGCGTAACGCTCGAAAAAAAAAAAACCAAAAAAAAATCCTCGTGAAATCACGTGCCGCAATTAATTTTGAATTGAAACATTTTTTCTTTTGACTCCCAATGTAATATTTCGTATCACCTTAAGCCAGACGTTATTGCAAATCATTGAGCTATTTGTTTCACGAAACGTTCTCTCATGTCGCATTGTTTCATCGACGCGTTCGATGTTTTTTCGAAAACATATCGAACCGTGGTCTCACGACGTGTCGGTTAACGCGATTCATCATCAGCTCACAACGACTTGCCTATAAATCCACGCTATTCCCTCTGGAATACGATCATTTAAGCCCGAAACGTCGTTGCACACTGAGTGACAAAAAAAAATTTCGAATATGGCCACGAATTTTTCACTGATCATTCTCGTCGGTCTTCTTGCTGGGGTAAAAATTGAGTGAAATAAAAAAAAAAACAATTACGATATTAAAAAAAAAAAACATTAATTTTCGTTTTCTCTAGATCGAGTGTAGATCGGTAACTTCGTCGAGTCTCAATGAAGCAAGTACGAAAAGCGTTTTGTCGTTAATTTTCCACGATAAGATATATGAAAAAAAAAAATTTTTTTAATAATAAAAATTATCAAAAGAGAATTTTTTGAAAAACAAAAAAATTTTTCAATCATAATTTTATCGAGAAATAGTGAAGTGCTTTTGTTTATTGAAAAAGAAAAAATTTTTTGTTATTTCCTTCGTTATTTTTTCAAAAGCTCCCAACGACATGGAAACCCATGGAGGATCGAGACGTGATTCGTCATCGAAAGAATCGTCGGTGTCAAATGTCGTCGATGATTATACGAAAAATTTCACGAGCCTCGATGACAAATTATTCATCGACATGAGCGATAGACTCGACATCGAGGATATACGACGTTTCCTTGCCAATCAGGGACTCAATCTTGAAAAAATATTGGCCGATTTTGCCGCAAGGACCGCAGATTTCAAGGACTACGAGGAGAGAGCGGTTTGTACATTTTTGTTTTTTCAAAGTTTTTTGGTATCAATTGGATTAATTTATGTAAAAAAAAAAAAAAAAAATAATTATTTTCATATTAGTTTGATTAATTTAAAAAAAAAAATTATTGACACAAGCTATTTTTATGATTAAATAAATATTTTAATCATATTTTTAATATTTCAAAATTAATTTCGTATTTAAAATTTTTTTTATTAATTTTTATTATCAAAAAAAAAATTTTATGATTATTTTTAAAATTTTATTTCAGGCTCAGTGGCTAGGGCTATTGAAGCAAATGTTGCAGTCACTGTCGAGTGTCAGAGCTGACGAAAAATCGAGACTCACTGGCACGATGAGTTTCAATGACGTTGACGAGATCGTCGATATGACTGTCGTCGATGATGATAAGCAAAAAAAAATTCCCATCATCGAGTACAATTGGCTGGGTGATCTTCTCGAGTTTCTCGATGAGCAGGATATCGATGGACAGAGCAGCGATGACAACGAGAGTCACGTCAAGTCCAGTGAGAATTGATTCGTTAATTTTATTTTAATTATTATGTAATTTTTCAAATTACATAATAATTTTCAATTGAAATGATAAATTAATTAATAATGAAATTTTATGAATTTTTTATATTCTTAATTTTTTTTTTTTTTTTTTTCAAGGGTACGACAATTCGTCGACATTATTTTCCCTGCTTGACGAAAGTACCGAGGAAAATAAAGAGGAAGCCGATGTGTCCGGTCAAGAAGGTCTCGAAGTATTGGACAACATGCTCGTGAAAGTTCGCAATGACATTGAACGTATTCAAAGATATTTCAAAATATTGTGCAGGTGAATATTAATTTTTTTTTTTTTTTTAGGAAACTCAAAAAAACCAAAAAAGCTCAAAATTCGTCAAAATTTTTTTTTTATATATTGAAATAAACGAAACCATATTTTTTTTTTTTTTAATTAATTCCAGCAAGCATCACACAGCGTCATCAACGAGAAGGCACGTTGACGACGACAGTGAGGATGGACCCTCTTACAACAACGTTCGGGCCAAAAAAATTTAAAGCAACCCAAGGCGATTGCAACAAAAAAAAATGCTATCAACAAAATGCCCGATCCATGATTTATGTATTGCACGTTTATTGCCATGATTTTTGTGCGCAAATTATTATTAATTTTTATTTACGTAATTTTTTTCATTTAAATCATTAGACGATGTATTATCAATAATTTAATGAATAATAAATAAATAATAATGTTTTATTAACTTCATGGAATCGGCTTAACTCCTTTTTTTACGTCAAACTCGTACTCATGCTCAAACTCAAACTCACACTCAAACTCACACTCAAACTCACACTCAAACTCAAACTCACACTCAAACTCACACTCACACTCAAACTTACACTCAAACTCAAACTCACACTCAAACTCAAGCTCGCACTCAAGCTCAAACTCATGCTCAAACTTGAATTCGCACTCAAAATTACACCAAAACTTTAAACTCTGTTGAATAAATAATTTATAAAATCATTGTTATTTTTTCACACACGCACAAAGCAAGAAAGTAATAAAAAAAAAAAAACATTGACGTCCATTTCGCTCTCCATAGTATACTGTAACTCAAGTATAACCCTGTGCTCCCGAGCTACGATAATAAGTTTGCTTAATAAAAATCAAAGCACTCAAAGTGCCTCGAACAGAGCCGCGGATGCGGGACCATCGTCTCGCTCTGTCGAGCCTCTTGTAATTTAGTCACGGGCGTTCTCGCGACAGAGCAACGAGGATATCGTCTTGCAATCGTTGCAACGTTTTTTTTGTTTGTCAACGCAATATCATCGGTCGATGAGAGTGAAAAAAAACGCCGGAATCCGGAATGTTGTCATCCGAGCTGACCTTCAGTCTTTTTTTATGCGGTATCATCCTCGCCATGACGAAAATCACAAACTCTCAGGTAACAATGATAATCAAGATTTGAAAAATTAATTAATTAATTACTGACAAATTAGACACTTTGTCATGAAATTTTCATTTCTATAACAATTAATCAATTAATTAATTATTTAATGAAATTATTTATTTATTTATTTTTCATGGAATAATATTATTACGATAGCACAAAAACTATTCAATCAGTAAATTAATTATAAGATTATCCTGTGTCATAATTAACAGGTTGATTGAAAAATGTATAAAATTCATGAAACTTGTAAATTAATTATTTTGAAAAAAATAAAAATTGAATAGTCGCGATTTCGTGATTCTCGTCATACATGCATACGAGTGTTCGTCGTTTGAGTTTTGTTTTTTTTTTTTTCTTTCTTCTTCTTTAATTTGTGCCTGCACACCTGTCACAACGATTTATATCGAGCTAGATTAATCGCGATAAATCGATATTGCCGCGTGAACAAAAGTTTCTAGGCGAGAGTCAAACTTCGATTGCAGCAACCACCTCGAGTGAGCCAGTAACTCTCGTATCGGAATAAACGATAAGTATAAGCCAGGTGTGAATTTTACATTTGTTTATAATAACAATTGAAACGGTGCATAACTTTTTTTTTTAATATTAAAAAAACAAAAGTCATTATCGATATTTCGAAAAATCAACGATTACAATGTGACGATGGATTAATTCAAATTTTTATTCCCATCGATTAATATTTGTTGATTAAAAATTCAGTGAATGGTGCTAATTTGAAAAAAAAAAAAAAAAAATTTTTCATTAAATTTCTCAATTAGTTCGATTTTTTTTCTTTTTTTGAATTTTTGCAGACGCTGATAGCGCGATTTCCCAACGCTTACGTTAATCAAAGATTGTGGCAAAATTATGACAGTTGGAATCGAAAGACACAGGAACATAATACCATGAAACCATCGACGTAAGATTGACATTCGTCATTTTAATTGAATTAATCAAACCAATTGAGTCAATTAATTAATCAATAATACTTAATCCAATTAATATGTTAATATTAATTAATTAATTAATTAATTAATATTGAATTAATATATTATATTAATCCAGTGGAAGAGGGTGGAAAATTGCAGGAATGTAGGAGATCTTTGGAAAGCAATTAAACCATTTAGACCGAAACGAGCCAACCTAGGTAGCCAGGTGAGCAAAAAAGATTGGGTAAAATACTTCCAGGAACTATTTTAGGAGAAGGGGAAAGAGAGGGAAGAGATAAAAGAACGAGGAGATAGGAGAACGAGAAGAACAGGACGAGGATCTCTGGGAAACAAGAGTAAATAGAGAAATTACTTTGATCGAAATGAAAAAAAGCGCCAAAAGGAATGAAAAGTGTAAAAGCTGCCGGGGAGGATGGGATAGAAGTGAAATTCCTCAAATTCATGACGGAGGAGAGGATACAGGAGCTAAGAGAAATTTTCAACGAATTGTGGAAAGGGGGAAAGTTAGCAAAAGGGTGGGAAGTAGGTAGGATTTTCCCGATACATAAAACGGGAGATATGTAAATTATTGTGCAAAAAACTTCAGGGGAATAACCCTCCTATATATATACTTATATTTATACTATATATAGTATATAATATTATATATATAATATATATACTATATATTATATTATATATATACTTATATATATAACTATATATATAACTATATATATAAACATAATAACAGGGTACAAACTACTAGCCAACATTGTCACGGGGCGATTTCGATATTGGTTAGAGGGAAAAGGAGTGCTAAAGGAGAGCCAAGCAGGTTTCAGAAGTGGAAGGGCACGAGGGATCGCGTTTTCGTGCTAAATGAGCTGATAAATAACAAGTTAAAGGAAAAAGGAGGGAAATTATTCGCGGCATATTCGTAGACTTCAAGGCAGCGTTTGACACATCAGTCGACCGAGACTTTTTAATGAATAAAATCAGGGGAATAGGAGTTAAAGGAAGACTATTTGTGAATGATAGAAAAAATGTACGATAAAACGGTAAATGATGTAATCGCAGGAGAAGGAACAACCGAAAGTTTTGAGACAACAAAAGGGGCTTAAGACAAGTGTGTCCGCATAGCCCTTCGCTTTTTAGTCTCTTCATATAGAAGACATGGACGATATAATATGGAAGCGGAGAAACGAAGGAGGCACGGTCATATAGGGGCGAAAAAATATTTGCACTTAAATTTGCGGACGACATTGTGTTGGTTGCGGACGAAGAAGATGGATTAAGGGACACGCTGAGAGCATTGGAAAAATATGTGAGAAAGAATAAGTTAACGGTAAATATTAAAAAAATAAAAGTAGTAATATTTAAAAAAAAGGGGGGGACGAAACGAGAAAAGTCAAAAGTAGAAATATAACAACCAGGAACTAGAAATTGTGAAAGAATACCGTATACTTCTCAACGGGGAACACTTATGAGAAGGACATAAAAAATGTAGCGCAAAAAATAAAAAAAAAAAGGCAACAAACGCGACGTGCGGGGAATTTTTAAGAGGGCAAAAATAGGTAGCTTGAAAAAAAAGAATGCACACCTCATGCATAAAAATGCATGGTGAAAAGTGGGATATTGTATGGAAATGAAGTGTGGGATTGGAAAAAGAGAGAAGCAGTGGAAAGGCTCCAAGGAGGTTACGTAAAAATGACCATGGGACTGAATAGGAATACCCCTGACTATGTATGGAGGATGGAAGCGGGGTGCAGAGGAATAAATGCAGAAATGTGTAAAAGAGCGGCAAACTATTTGATAGAGGTAATGAAGATGACGGAAGATAGATGGCCGAAAAGATATGCCTCAAACAGGAGGCGCGAGGAGTGCTAAACGGAAAACCAACGAAATGGAGGGAGAGGAGGTTGAAAAAGCAATGGAGAAAGTAGGCGAGGGAGACATATGGAGAGCAATAGCAAATGGTGATACAGTACGACCTCCAAATAAGAAACCAAAAGCCCCCAAGGGGAAGGGTTTTTCCTAGAATTCGGATACCCCCACCAGGCGCGCGGCTGCACGCACACTGCCTCTGTCTGTTCTCTCTCACTCTTTTCCGCATGCGATCGAGCTCGGAGCTCGTGTTGTAGTGGGGGAAGTGCTTGAGCGAGAAACTGGGGAAGGTTTCTTATTGCCGGGTTTCTCATCTGGAGGTCGGACTGTACCAAGGAAATCGAAAAGAAAATAGAAAGGGGCACTAAGATAAAAATGGATCAGGAAATACAAGACTGGAACCGAATTGAAAAATCGACGTATACTGTCCATGGTATAAAAGTAGAAAAAAAAAAAAATAGCATAGGAACAGAGGATTATTGGGAGGACGCCAGTATAAAAGGAGAGACAAAAGAAACATATGGGCAAGATTAAGATGCGGTAATGTGGGGAAAGAAGGAAACAAAGGGTACCGAGAAAATTGCTGTAGAGTCTGCACAAAAGAGATGGAAAATCTAGGAAATATTTGCACGTGCGGAGAGGCAAAAAAAAAAAAGTCATTAAAAGAGAAATAGTGGAAAAGCTGAAAAAATGGATGGGAGATCATAGAACGAGAGAGCAAATTGACAGAAAAATGCAGGGTCACTGAGAAACAAAAACCAGTAAATGCGAGTATATCAGACAATTTGAAAAATTGGTAAGGAAAATTGAAAGCGAGAAAAGAAACGAAAAGAGGAAGAGAAAATGATGATAGAATATAAAGTATAGAAATAAGTATGTAATTACCATAAGTAAACACCCTTAAAAGGGTATACCTGAAAATAAAACTAACTAACTAACTATCATATTAATCCAATGAATAATAAATAATTAATCAATAATAATTAATCGAATTAATTAAATTTAATTAATTAATGAAATTAATTGTGTCATTGATTAATCCAATTTATTGAATTGAATTAATTAATCAAATTAATTGAATTGATTAATTTTATTTCTCTTAATTAATGATTCATTGCTGAAAAATAATAATTAATTTGATCAGATCCGACCACGTGATTGGAACGGGAAAAATATTGAGAAATCTTAATCCTCCGTCGCGTCGATTTCTCTTCAGTCCAACGATACAAAACACGATAACGAATCTGAATCAAAATTCGAATTTGGCACAAGAGGCCCCTTTATCGGAATCGGCTGATCGTAAATCGTGAGTGACGCGTTTGTTCAATGAATATTTTTTAAAAAAATCACATTTCCATTGACATTGTTTCAGGACTTTTCGTCACATGAATCTGGAAAAAGATGCAGTCGAGTACGACGTCCGATCTTTGAGGCCCAAAAAAATTTGCATCACGTTCGAATGAAAAAAAAAAAAAAATGTATTTATTCATTAAAGTGCATAATATATTATAATTGAAGTTTTTTTTTTTTTTTTAATTCATGCCCTTATTTATTTATTACGAAAAGATGAGAAAAAATAGATAAATTTCCCTTTTAAACGAAATAAATTGGTGAAATTATTTTTAATTAAAAAAAAAAAATCAAAATACAAAACTGAAGAAAAAAATTTTCAATTACGAGAAGACTTTCAGTTTTTTGTAAATATTTATTTCATTTGAAAATAAAAATCCTCAAAGTCTCTTCTTGCATAATTTTCTCTTATGCTGAAAAAAGTTTTTCGAAGAAAAATTTATATTTTTATTCAAAATTAAACTTGAAAAAAAAAATCGTTCTCGTTCGTCTCTGTCGTTGGTTTTTCGACGATTACCTGGACTTTGAGATTTCTCTCTCTCGGATGTTTGATCGATAACACGAGGTCGTCGTTGACGACTGTTGGGCTAATCTCTCTCTCTCTCTCCACGTAACGTTTTTTTTTTAACGACGCAAGTGGCATCCGGTAGCTCGAAAATGTAAGTTTTTTTTAATCCAATTTTTCAGTTTTTTTTTTTCGAAAAATATATTTTTTTTTCTCAAAAAAATTCTTTGATCAGAAATTTTTTTTTTTTCATTTCGAGTTTTTCGTTCGACGAGTGTGAGAAATTTTTTTTTTTCCATCTCGTTGACTCGACGAGAGTTCGAGAAAAGGCCTAAGGACTGGATCCTCGTGATATTTACGTGGAAGGATTTATTAATTTAATATCCATCTTTTTTTTTTTTTGTTACAATGCAGAGCTCGTTAAAGATGAAATGTAAATAAGAATGTTTAATGAGGCTCGATCTATTATTGCGCACCTTGGAAAATAATTCGTGAAACACGAAGGCTAGAGAGACGAATTAAATTGTACAGTTTCGTTCAAAAATTGTTTTCGACGATAATTCGAATAAAGTTGTGAATTATTGACTTTTGTTTTTTAGCAGAAAAGCTCTGTGTTGGAATTTGAAAATTTTCACGTTATTCACGAATCGGATTCATAATAAATTAATCAAACTTCTAATTTACTTATTCATTTAATTATTCTAGGATTAATTAATCAATCGATAAATTACGTAATCAATAGATTTAGTAATATTTTAATTATTCAATAAATTACCGAAAATTGAGGCGAATTAAAAAAATATCCGTTGAAATATTATGAATCAGACTTGACAGAAAAAAAAGTTTGGCAAGCAAAATATTTCTTGCGACGATTTTTTAATGACTTTTTGGCATTAAAAATTTTGTATAGAAATTTTTTCATAATTTTGTCAATATTTTCTTGATTTTTTCAAAAAATTAACTTTATCGCGATAAAAAAAAAAACGGAATTGAATTTTTGAAATTCCCTCTACAAATGTATCCTCAAAACTGGGCCTATGGGTCAAAGGGATTTTCCAAGCGTGATCGTTTTATGCGCCTGTTAGAGACTGACGCATGACGTGCTCTGTACGCATTATGTATATATATTTCATTCTTAGGCCTAAATATTCACCCTTCTTTTAACCTAAATTTCGTCCTCTTTTTCGTCAAAACGTTAACCACCTTTCAGCCTACACTTCAATCTCTTATCAGTCTAAATTTCACCCTCTTTCCAGCCTAAATTCACAATAAATTGAGCTTGAAGAAAATTCATTAAAAAATATTCCATATTTACTATTTTTCATGGAAAAAAAAAGCCTCTTTATGAGAGAGTCATTATAGTAAATCGATTAATTAATAATTAAAATAGAATATTTGCAGAAATCTTTCACCTTTCAGGTCTACATTTTTGCCCTCCATTCAACCTAAACTTTCTCCTAGTTTCCGCCTACATTTAAACCTCTTTTCAGCCTAAATTACACCCTCATTTTAGCCTAAATTCTCAAAACGTTAAAACGTATTTAATATTTACTATAAATTTTTTGTTTATGCAAATAAAGCTTTTTTTATCGTAGAGTAATAGTAAATCGCTTATTGAATAATATAAATGAAATATTTACGGGAAAATTTTTATATTCCTTTGAGAAAAAAAAGCCCATTACGAAGATTAAGCACCTGCCAACTTGGTACCACGCGTACACCCACGATTGCCGGGTTGCATTCCATCAAGGCGTCGATATCTCTTCTTTTTGTTGATAAACTTTGACTATTCGCGTGACTCGCCAACGTTAAATCATTCGGATCTCTTGTGCGCCACTTGATCCCTCCGATAATCACTTATATGTTTATATGTATATCACTGTATATTATGCAAAGACCTTGCCATGGGGGGATTAAAAAAAAATTGTTAGAAACAACGGGAAGAATATTTTTTTTCTTATCGTAATATATTTTTTTTTTAATAATTTGATTTTTTATTTATCGATTTTACCTATTTTTATTTATTTTAATTTTGCTTACGATTATTTTTTGATTTTTTACAAATTTTCAAAGGAGGACCATCGATTTTTGCTAATTGCTAATCGTCGATCCGCAGATGAGTTATGGGCATTTGAAATTTCGTGATTTTTAGATTTCCGAAAAAGTGGGCGAAAAATTAAAAAATTTGTTTTTTCGTCTTTCACTATACTTTTAGGCTCTAGGCGATCGGAAATTTTCTGCTGATCACGAATCACATTGAATTTTTCCCTGATATCCAAAAATTCGATATGAAAAGGCAAAAAACGAAAAACTGCACTTTTTCATTTTACGAAATTTTGAGGGTTCACTAAAATCGTTGTGACGTTCCTTCTCAAAGGAGATATGACTTTAT
The DNA here is from genome assembly GCA_963564615.1 of Rhorus exstirpatorius. Classification (NCBI taxonomy): domain Eukaryota; kingdom Metazoa; phylum Arthropoda; class Insecta; order Hymenoptera; family Ichneumonidae; genus Rhorus; species Rhorus exstirpatorius. Next base: position 10,619,343 of record OY751322.1, on the reverse strand, counting down.
TCAGAACTTGTATCTCTTCGTAATCGTTCAAGCTTCAAAATTCCGCTTGGTTCATCGAGCTGGGTTGATTTTTTGATATTTTATAGATTTTTAAAGTTGGACCATCGATTTTCGCCAATTTTTCCATACATACCCCTTGGACGAAAATTCGTCAATTTTCAAAGCGCTTTTTTGGGTATAAAAAATACAGATATCAGGATAAATCCAACGCCATTCTCTAAGTCTACTCAAGGGCTTTTAAAAAGACCACCGATAAGCCAAAACTCGTTGATCCGGAGATGAGTTATGGGCATTTGAAATTTCGTGATTTTTAGATTTCCGAAAAAGTGGGCGAAAAATTGAAAATTTTTTTTTTTCGTCTTTCACCATATTTTTAGGCTCTAGGCGATCGGAAATTTTCTGCTGGTCACGAATCACATCGAGCTTTGTCCTGAACTGTAAAAATTCGATATGAAAAGGCAAAAAAACGAAAAAGTGCACTTTTTCATTTTCTGAAATTTTGAGAGTTCACTAAAATCGTTGTAACGTTCCTTCTCGAAGGAGATATAACTCTATTCAGTACTTGTATCTCTTCGTTATCGTTCAAGCTTCAAAATGCCGCTTGGTTCATCGAGCTACGTTGATTTTTCGATTTTTCACAAATTTTTAAAGTTGGAACATCGATTATTGCCAATTTTTCCATATATATCCCTATGGACAAAAAATCGCCGATACTCAAAGTACTCTTTTGGGTACAAAAAATTGAGATATCGAAATCTACATAAACCATGTAAATTTTAATTAAATTTTATCCAATGAAAATTGTTATTTTAATTTTCGAAAAAAAAAAAAAACACGTTTTTGACTATTTGAAATAGAACTTTTGGGTTTTAAGAATAATACCGAGCGGATTCGTGATCAGCGGGAAAAAATACGTCTATATAGGGCCCTAAAGCGAATTTTAAAAATCCAAGATTTTTTTTGAATTTTCGCAAAAAATGAGTTGGTCCACTAAAATCGCTGTATTTTATATTCCCGATGGAGTTTGGACCTGTACTACGGGCTTATTTTCTTCGTAATCGTTCAAGCTTCAAAATGCCGCTTGGTTCATCGAGCTGGGTTGATTTTTTGATATTTTATAGATTTTTAAAGTTGGACCATCGATTTTCGACAATTTTTCCATACATACCCCTTGGACTGAAATTCGTCAATTTTCGAAGTGCTTTTTTCGGTATAAAAAATGCGAATATCAGAATGAATCCAACGCCATTCTCTAAGTCTACTCAAGGGCTTTCAAAACCACCCTCGATAAGCCAAAACTTGTCAATCCGGAGATGAGTTATGGGCATTTGAAATTTTGTGATTTTTAGATCTTCAAAAAAGTGGGCAAAAAATTGGAAATTTTTTTTTTTCGTCTTTCACCATATTTTTAGACTCTAGGCTATCGAAAATTTTCTGCTGATCACGAATCACATCGAATTTTTCTCTGAAATCTAAATATTCGATTTGAAAAGGCAAAAAAACAAAAATTGCACTTTTTCATTTTATGAAATTTTGAGGGTTCACTAAAATCGTTGTAACGTTCCTTCTCGAAGGACATATGTCTTTATTCAGTACTTGTATCGCTTATTAATCGTTCAAGCTTCAAAATACCGCTTAGTTCATCGAGCTGGGTTGATTTTTCGATTTTTTACAGATTTTTAAAGTTGGACCATCGATTTTTGCCAATTTTTCCATACACCCCTTGGACGAAAATTCGTCAATTTTCAAAGCGCTTTTTTGCGTACAAAAAGTGCAGATATTAGAATGAAGTCAACGCCATTCTCTGAGTCTACTCAAGGGCTTTGAAAAACACCCCCAATAAGCCAAAACCCGTCGATCCGGAGATGAGTTATATGGGCATTTGAAATTTTGTGATTTTTAGATCTTCAAAAAAGTGGGCAAAAAATTGAACAAACATTTTTTTCATCTTTCACAATATTTTCAGGCTCTGGGCGATCAGAAATTTTCCGCTGATTACGAATCACGTCGAATTTTCGTCCCGAATTTCCAGAATTCGATATGAAATGCAAAAAAAAAAACGAAAAATTGCACGATTTCTCATTTTCTTAAATTTCGGCGGTTCACTAAAATCGTTATAATTTTACTTCCCGAGTGAGTTGAGACTCCGCTCAAGGCTCATTCTCTTCGTAACCGTTTAAGCTTCACAACGGCGCGTGGTTCGACAAGCTACGATTTTTTTTTTTATTTTTCACAAATTTTCAAAGTCGGACCATCGATTTTTGCCAATTTTTCCATACGAACCCCTTTGGACTGAAATTCAATTTTAAAATTTTGGTTCCAAAAAATTGAGATCTCGAGATGAATCAAACAGCATTCTCTAAGTCTACTCTTGGGCTTTTTGAAACATCCCTGATGAGTCGAAATCCGTCAATTTTGAGCAAAGTTATGGGCATTCAAAAAGTTCGGTATTTTCAGGTTTTTTTAGAAATTGTGCATAAAATTGAGAATTTTTTTTTTACTTTTCATAATATTTTCAGGCACTAGGCGTTCGGAAATTTTTCACTGAATACGAATCAATTCAAATTTTTTTCTCAAAGTCCATAAATTCGATATGAAAACGTCAAAAAACAAAAAAAAATTAAGTCAACAAAAGTGTATTTTATACGTATGTATGCAGATAAATAAACAATATAAATTTTTTCCTTATGATGATTCCCATGAAAAATATTGCACTTCACTATCTAGAAGTTGTAAAAATGCAATTTTAAAGAGAGGAGAGTTCTCAAGATTTGACCTGCAATACGTATCCACTTTCATCCCTCAACGAGAAAAGTTTTTGCCTTGATTTCGTCGAGGCGAATAATAATAATAATAATGCAACGAGCGTGCAACATGCACTCGTTCTGTAATTTCACGAAATGCCTCGAGAGCGCCTGCACATCTCTGTTACCAATGTTTTTTATAATCCTTATTATAATCCAAAAAAAATGATGTATTAGTTTAAAAAAAAAATGTAAATAAAAATAAGTTTTATGCACTTGCTCAAAATTCGACAAATTTAGCAGCTTTTTTAGCCACAAAATTTGGTGGCTACTGTAAAAAAAAAATCGTTTAAGCAATGAATTTCTGAAACAAAAAAAATGCAAATACAATGGCGGATAAAAATTAAAAAAAAAACAATTAGAGGTTCGCGGACGTGGATCGAATGTTTCTTGTACATGTAGACAATGCGAACGATTTGCGAATAAAATTATGCAAATTCTACGAATTTAAAAATAACAAGGAAGCGTCACGTGAACATTCGATATTTTTCTGAAGGAAAGAATAAAAAAAAAAAAACAACATATTTGCATTTTACGAGTATCCATCGATTGCTCCTACCAGGTGGACGAAAAAAAAAACTTAAATAATCTCATATCGATCATCGAGGTGGACCAATCATATTTCACTTGCATAATTTTGTTATCATATTTCACTTGCATAATTTTGTTATCCTATTTCATATCTACATGAATAACTCCTGTAACGATCTCATTTCGTTCGGTTTATTTATTTAAAAAAATAATAATTTCAGCCTACATTTCACCCTTCTTTTGAGCGCTTCCTGCAGGCTTTATTTAAACCTCCTTTCAGCCTAATTTTTACCCTCCGTTTACCTAAAAATTTCAACCTCATCTTGACCCACATTTAACCCTTATTTCAACCTTAATTTTACCATAATGTCAGCCTACGTTTTAAATAATTTCAGCCTAAATTTCGCCCTTCTTTTGAGCACTTCTTGCAGGCTCGATTTAAACCTCCTTTCAGCCTAATTTTTACCCTCCGTTTACCTAAAAATTTCAACCTCATCTTGACCCGAATTTAACCCTTATTACCTTAATTTTACCATAATGTCAGCCTACGTTTTAAATAATTTCAGCCTAAATTTCGCCCTTCTTTTGAGCACTTCTTGCAGGCTCGATTTAACACTCCTTTCAGCCTAATTTTCACCCTCCGTTTACCTAAAAATTTCAACCTCATCTTGACCCAAATTCAACCCTTAATTTTACCATAATTTCAGCCTACTTTTTACCCTCCGTTTAGCCTACAAATTTCACCCTTCTTTCGACCAAAATTTCAACCTTCCTTCAGCCTCGATTCAACCCTCCTTTCGACCTAAATTTTATCATAATTTCCACCTAAATTTAACCCTTCGGTTAGCCTACATTTCATCCCTCTTTCGACTCAAATTTCACCCTCCTTTCGACCTTAATTTCAATAAATGCGGAAATCATTTTTTATTTTAACGATTTTTTTTGTTTCAAGCTCAATCAATGGATCTTAATTAATTTTTTCATACGTATGTTCGATTTTTTTTTCCATCATCCCCCTAAACAGAATGCCTGACGAACGAGGCACGAAGCACATAGTGCAAGGAACAGGTGGGGTGGCTATCGACGTCGGCGCGGTCGGTCGAAATCCTATAACCGGTCGTGCCGGTGCTATCCTCATGAGAACCGTTTCCATATTTCTCACGAGCGGACGAAGAGTCTCGGTTAATAATTCAACGAGACAGCAGTCGTCGACTTTTATTACGGGACAAAATACAGCGAGTACGCGAGCTCGTAGACGAAGAAAAATGCCGGACGAGGCTAGCTCGAAGACGTCGGCTCATCAAGCCAAAATTATCGAGTCATTAAAAAAAAAAACAAGATTCACGAGGTAAATTATTTTTTTTTTTAACGAACAATAACTGATAATAAATAATAATATTTATAATAATATTTATAATAATATTTATTATTAATAAATAATAATATTTATTATTAATAAATAATAATATTTATTATTAATAAATAATAATATTTATTATTAATAAATAATAATATTTATTATTAATAAATAATAATATTTATTATTAATAAATAATAATAAATATTAAGATAGTAAATAATAATAATAATAAATAATAATAAATATTATTATTTATCAAGTGATTAATTAATTAATATTATTTATTAATTAATAATAACAAGAAGGGATATTTTAATTTTAGAAATGTGAAAAATGTTATTTTGCCTAAAATAAAATTTTGAGAAAATTTTTTTAAAATTATTGCGATTTTTAATTATCGTCGGTATCTTATTTTTTATTCATTTTTATTTTCAGTGAGATTGTTGAAAAAAAAGCTCTCTTCAATATTAATTAATTTCAATAGCTCGCGTTTAATGATTGTAAAATGAATTATCTAAATCATATTTTTTTATTTTATTTTTTGTTTTTTTTCAAGAACAAACTATTTAAAAAAATTATGATGAACATTATTTCAGGTTAGAGCTCGAAGCATTGTGTAAAATATATCGAAGATTAACGACGATAACCGGTCAAAGAGCTGGCTCGACTTTGGATGGAAAAATCGTGATCCAGTCAGCGCAAACAGTCGAAGTGATTATTGCGTGATAATTTATTTAAAATAGTTGTCGTTTTTTTTTTTTAATAGAAAAATGATTTTAGGTGTTCATCGTGAATTTTTTTTTTTTTTATATTTTCTTTCAACGATTTTTTTCCAATTGTTTATAAATTTTCAAAGATGGATCATCGATGACGTCAAAATTTCAACACAATTTTTCATCGATTTTCAAAGTCCTCCGACGGCTGAAAAAATTCGAGCATCCGAATAAATTGTGGGCCATTCTTCAAGTCTACTCGTGACATTATCGAAACACACCTTATAAGCCTCGATGGGCCCAACGAGAGCGGAGTTATGGTTATTTGAAATTTTGACGTTTCTCGATTTTTCAAAGTACGAAGAAAAGTAAAAAAAAAAAAATATTTCGTCTCTTAACGTGTTTGAATGCCTGCTGGATCTCAAATTTTCTACCGATCACTTTTCCGAGCGGCTATTTACCGAAAATTCATAAAAATTGTCCCAAAAGTTGTAAAAAAAATTAAAATTTCATTAATCTATTGAAACAAAAAAGAAATTCTTTCGCCTCATCGACAGGGCATCGACAGAACGATTTTTCGCGAATTATTGCACAATACGTTCGACGTAATAACGGAGGACACGCTGATCGAGCGTATGTTCTGTTGCTGGGATCGCGAGAGCGAGGGCTCGATAAGACTTGACACTTGGATATTGGGATTGGACGTATTTCTACGTGGCAGTATTCGCGATAGAATGGAATTTTGCTTTCGCGTTTACGACTTGAACAACGATGGTTACATCACCAAAGACGAAATGTTCCAATTGTTCAAGTAAAAAAAAAAAACAAAAATCAATTACAACCCTTGAAAAAAAAAAATCCAAATTAACTTTATTAAATTACAAAAAAAAAAAAAATTAATTATACTCCCGCTTGACTAATTTTCTCATTCGAAATTATAAAAAAATTCCCTCCCTGAAATTAATTTGTCGTTAATTAATTATTTTTTAATTTTTTAATTTTTTAGAAATTGTTTAATAAAACAGCCCGGCGAGGAAGATCCGGACGAGGGTGTTCGGGACTTGTCGGAATTGGCTTTGAAAAAATTGGACGTCGATCACGACGGTAAAGTATCATTTCAGGATTACGAGGCAGCGATAAAAAAGGAACCGTTACTTCTCGAGGCTTTTGGACAATGTTTGCCAACCGAGGAGAGCTGTCAAGCTTTCATAACGACATTGCAACCATAAATAAATTTTGTTTAACAATCGAATTAACGGTTTTCGCTAATTTATTTAATTATATAACAATAATAATGGTAATAATAGTAATAGTAACAATAACTGCGATTATTATTATTATTATTATTATTATTATTATTATTATTATTATTAAAGTAAGAAGTAAAGTAAGAAACAAATGTTAAAAAATATTAAATATTCAATAACAAATAAAATATATGATGACGATTTTCAATTATTCAATAACTTCTCTTTTTTATTAATATTTTTGGTCACAAAGAATAATTGAATAATAATTTAAAAAATAAATTTTGACATAATGAAATGAGAAAACAAGCCCTTAAACGATTTTTTGCTAAATTCATGTGGTTCCCTGTTCCTTTTAAAAAATGTCTCCCAATTCGGACATTTTGCATTTTTATTTTGACAAGAATTTTTTGTTTTTAGTTTTTTTTTTTAACAAACAAAAGTGGCTTCTCGAGTGATTAACCAGAGTGCCTCAACTGAGAAACGTCATTAAAATTTTCCGTGTCATCTCAAAGGGTCATTAATCGAGCTCTCCAAATAAAGAGCATCACAATCGACGATAAAATCGATGAAATTGCAACGTACGGCTGCGATGATCCATAAATATTCAAGATGCATTCGCGAGGGCAAATGTGCTTTGGCTTAATGGGCTTCGTGAACGATAAGATTTTTTTTTTTGTATTTTTAATTACGTGTAACAAAGCGTGTTGAGAATCAAATTAGATCAGAGTACCTGACGACTCTTTCGGAGGATTTTTTTACAGCTCAATTTCAGAGAATTTTTTTTTTTTTTCTTTTTAATCAATCGATTCGATTGATAATCATGAATTTTTTCGAGCTTCGCGAACTTCACAATTTTGTTGTAATTAGTCATTATTTAATTCGAATTATGAGATCGAATTATAATTATAATAATAATAATTATTATTATTGTTTAATAAATTTTTATAATAATATTCTTATAAATTTTTGGAGATTTTTGTTGTTTTTGTTTTGTCACATTTAAGAATTGAAAAATCGAATGACTGAAAACAGAGCAGGAAGAAAAGAGAATCATTAAAATCATCCCGCAGCTTCGTCAAGGAACATTTAGTGGCATTTGTTGCGCACCCGCGGCCCGGGGCGAATCGAACGACAATATTTAAGACCCCTTTCATCAAACGAGTTTCGCAAATGATAAAATGTCGTCGGGCAAAAATGTTCTCGTCGTTATCGTCGCACTGCTCGTTTCGGTAAAATAAACGTCGATTTTTTTTACGTGCCTAAATAAAATATTTAAAATAATAATAATAATAATCAAATATCTGAAAAATTTTATTAAAAAATTGTGTATTAAAAAAAAAAATTATCAACTGAATTGTTCGCTGCAGAATTTATTTTTTTGAAAAAATGTATCCTTATCAATAGTGCAGTGAGACATTTTTTTGGATTGTACACCTCATCGTGTTCAACGTTTTTATTTTTCAAGATTCTTGATTGATCAACGCAATTCAATCATTGGCAAATCCGGATTTTTTTCATCAGATTTGAGATTAGTGACCTCAAAAATTGTCGTATTTCGATTTTCCATCAAATCGAAAGATTTTTTGATTTTTCCGGGCAGCCATATTGGTTACGCCATTTTTAATTTGAAAATTTTGACTTTAAATTCGAGATTGAGAGGCTGAAAAACCTTGCGGTACGAATTCACATCGAGAACCGCCATTTTACAATGCCCTGATTCTTCCCGGTCGATAAAAGAAGATTTCTGCAAATTTTGATTCTTTTTCTGGCAAATTACAGGCTCAAGGAGTGCCAACATCCTTAGGCAGAGGTTCCTACACCTATGACCCGGACTCGATAGTCCAGAACGAAAGGATTCTACGGCTGTTCATTCGGCTGGCTTCCGAAACGGCGAATCATTTGATTCATTTGAAGAACGAGGCTATCAAGGTCCGTCGAGAGTCAACGTCACAAGTTAATGATAGCGAGCCGGTACTTCGAATGCAATTTCCGGATGTCGATAACGACCGAAGGATCGTCGATCATGAAAACGGAATAACGAATGTAACGGGAGTTTTGGATTCCAAGATTCCTTTCCAAAAATCAGAGTGCAGATTGTCCTCCAAGGATCCTGGAACATCGAACGAACCTACGACTGTACCATCAAATGCTGGATCAAAATCAGATGAAATGGTTGATCGAGACCATCAGGCTTTGACATCGATCAGTCAGTCTGAAACTACCGTCTCGGGAATTGCTCTTCGTGCTCTGGAGCCAACTTCCAATATTCAATCTGGACCAAAAGATACGATCAACGAAGCCCAAAGATTGACATCGAGTGGGAAAAATGAGTCTGAGGCAAATGACCATCGAACGCTGCAGCGAGGATCGAATAGTCAGCCGGAGTTCAAGGGAACGAGGAGTGAAGGAAACTTCATCGAATCTGCAATTGGACAACGCGGTAATGAAGCTGCATCGATGGCGAATCAAGGATTCGGACTAGAATCAAATATCCAAAATCAGCTACAGAATGTGACGAAAGAATTCCAGGAATTGGCATCAAGTGGACAAAACGAAAGTCAATCTGCTGAAAGTGCTAAGCCAGCTTTCAGCCCGGAATCAAAGCTTCAACTTCAATCAAAGGAAATGATTAGCTCGCTGGAGGAACCCGCATCAAGTAGACAAAATGGGAGTCAGCCTGCCGGAAATGCTAAGCAACCTTTCAGCCAAGAATCAATGATTCAATCTGAATCAAACGGAATGATCAGTTCACTAGAGGAACCGGTATTGAGTGGACAAAAGGGAAGTCAACCTACTGGATATTCTAAGCCACCTTTTGGTCAAGAATCAAAGATTCAATCTGAATCAAAAGGAATGATCGGTTCATTGCAGGAACCGGCAGCAAGTGGACAAAGCGGAAGTCAACCTGCTGGAAATGCTAAAGCATCTTTCAGCCCGGAATCAAAGATTCAATTTGGATCGATGGGATTGATTGGTGTATTCGAGGAATCAGGGTCAAGCGAACAAAACGGGAATGAGACCGCAGGAATGGTTAATCCGATTGTCGCTGCAGCTTCGAACATCCACCAATTACCAACTGCTAGGTTGTCAACACTTGCGGTAGTTCACGATGGGGGATTGGGGCTTCTCAGCGGTAACATCTCCACAGGGAATCTGGCGAATCAAACGATCACGTCGATGGACAGAAATCTGAATCTCAAGAATTCTGAAAGTGTTAGCCCCTCTGAAACGTTAGTTCCTAACGAATTATCCAGCTTGCCCTCCAGCCCCAATGCAATGAACCTCTCGGCTGATTCAGGATACTCTCCACTCATAAATCCCAATCAAGCAATCGCTTCAATCGCGAATGTTTTAAATGGAACATCGCTTGCACTGGTGCAATCTGCTCAGCATAATGGACCAAAGATTTTCGAGCAAATTCACGATCCTGCATTGCCCGTGGCTCAAACATCAACCGGAAAGATTGGTAACGCGTTGGGTGATCTGACCAATGCTGGATCATTGGTTTTTGACAAAGGTACCGGAACGATTGCAAACATTGGCAGCAGCATCAAACCTGATAATCTTACTTCGGTATTGACGGGCACCGATATTGGTGGAATGCCGGGAATTGGGTCCAGATTACTAGGATCTTTGCCACTCTTTAGAGCATTTCCCAGCGACGAATCTCGTAGAAATGACAATGACACAATTAGTGTTACGGAACGTATCAAGGAGCATAGAAACGCTGAGGATCCTCAAGCCTATTTGGACCAATCAAACGTAGTCAGAGATTGGAATTTCATGGGAAACTACGAAGTACGACCTGGCAATTCAACGTCCAAAGAATCTGATGATGAGATTCGACTAACGGAAATGGAATTGCAGAATTTTGCGAATCAAATTGTCGATGCTCTTCGACCTCTTGATTCGGGGCAAAAAGTTAAAGAACAGCCGACGAATCAAATGCTTCAGGGACTAATCTGACGAGGCTTCTAACTATAACCAAGCAAGCTCTTTGATGCGATGACATCAAGGAGTTGACAAAACGTCTGATATAATTAGTTTAAACGAATATAAGTAACTTAAGGCACACAATAATTGAAATATATATATATATATATCCTCAAATTCCTAATCATCGAATCGTCACTTCTTGCTGTCTTTGTTGAAGCCCACTCAGATTCCACATGTTTCTTTGTTCCTTTGTTCAAGGCCATCAAGATTTCACATGGAAGTCTTTTTATCACAAAATCTGTGCATCTTAAACAGTTGGGAGATATTCTGTTGGCATTTTATCTCTTGCACGATTACGTCTTAAATCGTTGTCAGATTTTCATGAAACTTTTATCTCTTACACTCGACCGAAATATGTGTATCGAATTAAATTAAAATGGAAGACAATTAAAAATGGCGGAGACAATATGGCTGATATACGTATGAACAATGATTGCGGGTTTTTTTAATGAAAATTGGTCTCGGGGATTTTCGACATCACTGATTTCAAATTTGAGGTAAAAATTCGAAAATCCAGGGTGGCCGACCAAAAAGTCAGAGTCATTCGATTTTGCTGAAAATTGGTACATCGGGGTTTTTGAAAGCGCTGATTTCGAATTCAAAATCATAATTCGAAAATCCAAGATGGTACATCGAGGTTTTTAAAAGCGCTGATTTCGAATCCAAAATCATAATTCGAAAATCCAAGATGGCCGAGTCAATATGGCCGACCAAAGAGTCAGAGTCATTCGATTTTGCTGAAAATTGGTACATCGGGGTTTTTCAAAGCGCGGATTTCGAATTTGATACGATAATTCGACAATTCAAAATGGCGGAGGTATTATGGCTGCCCAAATTACAAAAAGTCATTCGATTTTGCTCAAAATTGGTACGCGGATGTATTTTAGATCGCTGATTTTTAATTCGTAGCATTCGAGCAAAAAAAATCATTGGATGAAATGAAAATTTCGCATCTGAAGGTTCTTCAGGTCGTAAATTTTGAATTCAACGTACAATTTTTTTTTTTTTAAATATTAAAACGATTTTGTTGACTGCATATTATTCCTTCGTTCATTTTTATTCACAAATAGGAATCTCGATAGCTAATTTTTTTTTTCAATTTGTCGATCGTGTTCCATTGCATTTTAATTACGATTAAGAGTCGATAATTCGTCTCGAGGTGTTTAGGTGAGACTTATAAAATCGAAGATTGCTCGGTTTCGATCTTCTCGCTCGAGGCATAAAAATTCACATTGTCAAATTCGTTCGAGCCATTTTAAATGCGAATCGAGCTCGTTCGCCCCTCCACACGTTGTCCTCGTATAGTCGTTATTGAAATAACAATTGCTTCGATAGAACGAATTTAACGTTCGGACGATTTTTTTTTTCAAGCTCCAATAAATAAACGATTCTCGAGTATACATATGAAGAAAAAAAAACGCCTGCATCAAACGTACGAGCTAATATCATCGAAGAATTTTCAATAACCAGACTTGCAACTTTATATTATTATTATTCCGTCTATATAAAGTAGTCTAGTCTCGACGTACGGTGATGTTAAAATTACACTCGTCGAGCGACAAAACGCGATGCAATTTTATTTACTCATCTCGTTCGTGGCAACCCTCATGCCAAATATCGTGAGTAAACAATGTCAATTTATTTTAAAAAATGTATTCCTTCAATAGGTCAATCTATTATTTTTTTTATACACGTTTTATTTTAAAAAAATTAATCGAAATATTTCCAGATCGATCTTTTTAGTACTTTTTTTTTGCCTTTTCATAAAAATTCTGAATTATTTTATAACCTATCAGGATCCAGCATTTTTTTTTCCAAACTTGAGTGAATTTCACGTAAAAAGTGTCATGTAACACGAGCACCTATTGCCAATAGTTTTGGAGTTGGGAATTTTCAAATATATGATAGTCATTTTTATTTTTTTATTTATTTTTAATTTTTTTTTTTTTAGGAGGGTCACAGCTATGGGGAAAATCTTTTGGAGAGACTGAACAACGATATACGTCACATGGACGATCTGATCGTCATTATACAGAAACATTATCGTGGTCAGATGGAAAGTTCTCGTCAGATATATCCGAAAAATTACGAGAGTACACTGAGAAAGGCAAGCACGACAATCGGTAGAGCTTTGAGATTGATGGAAAGCATCGATTCACCAAGTCGTCGTAGCGAGGATCAAGGCAAAAAAAAAAATAATAATAATAATTTTTTGTTTATTTGAAAAAATGAAAATTGACAATTTATTTCCATTGTTGGTTTTTACGATCTATTTTTAATTTTAAAATTCGTAGTTACGAATGCTTTTTTTTTTTAATTAAAAATTCTGATCTAAGATTGAAATAAAAATTGTTACGATATTTCAGATGACGTCATGAATTCACTGAGCATCGATCAGGAGCAGGATTCGCGTGAATTGACTCGTCGTAGCAATGACCTTAAGTGGAAGACAAATTTTTACAAAGCACTGTCACGCGCGCTGAAGGACGAGTTTCAGGACGAACAATTGATACAGGAAAATATTCACGATGGCTTCGCACCACCGACACTGTTGCAAAAACGTGGTGGACAATGAATTTCGTCGACTCGAGATGAATTTTTTTTTTTTTTTTTTTTTTTTAACTTGAAATTGTATTCAGAGTGAAATATAATTGAATAAAATTGATGGAAAATAAATAAATATTGATGAAAAAATGTGTATTTCGTATATATGTGTATATTTTTTTTTATTTAAAAAACCATTCGTTCCAGTTCAATCGTTCCGAAGGAAATTAAACTTTTGTTTCTTTTTCAATTTCAAAAATTATCGGTTCACTAAAGCAGCTGCCATTTTTTTCTTGTGGTCAAATTTTTGACTTCCAGACTATGTTCATTTTTTTTCATGCTCGTTCGAGCTGCTTGGAGTTTGCCTCGTTGAGCCATAATTTTTTTTTTTTTTTTTTTTTTTTACAAATTTTTCAAGTCGAGACTTTATCCTCGTATTTGTTTATCGGCGATTTTCAAAGGCCTCGGTTGATTATAAAAATCGAGTTATGAAATTGAATCAAACATTAGGCTCTCAATCGACTCGTGGCGTTTTTGAAACACCCCCAATAAATGTTGAACGGTCGAACCCGAGCAGAGTTATGGCCGATTGAATTTTGGACACTTTTGGGTTTCTTAAAAATGGCTAAAAAATGGAACGAGGCAAGAATTATAAAATGATTGAACGAAAATACATCGATTGTCGTTTTTTCTACTTTTTTTTTTGGTCACAAAACAAAAACATTAGTTTTTTGTTGATTCGATTTCATTTGATTTTGAAAAAAAATTGGTTTGCTAAAATCGTTTTTTAAGTTTCCTAGAAGTCGAACCAGCAACTTCAGTTACTCCTTCGTTATCTGTCGAGCTTTGAAAAAACGTCGTTTGGTTCATTGGGCCACGATTTAAAAAAAAATTTTTTATCGTTTGTTCAAGTCGTGAAATCGATCCTCGTACTTTTTCACGTTGTTCGACGATTTTCAAAAAGCCCAATCGGCCGTAAAAATTGAATTGTCAGAATAAACCAAAGGTGCATTCTTCGAGTCAACTCGTGGCGTTTCAAAAACACTCCAGTTAAGCTCGAATCAGTCGAACCGATGGAAATCAATTTCCAATTGCCATTTTTTTTTCATTCCTAAGTTTCTGAAAAATGGCCTAAAAATGGTACCTTCTTATTTTTTTTTTATCAAAATATGTTTGATGACCTTTTGGTGCGGAAATTTTCCGCTGATCACGAAAATGTTGTCAAAAATTGCTAATTATTAATATTATTGCTATTAATGAAATAATTGCGAGAAAATTTATTGGTGAGAAAAGACATTGAATAGCTGTCTCGGTGAATATGGGGATAGTGCTCGTTAACGATAGCGATGAAAACTGAACGAAGCGTGAATTATAAAATGATACACCAATCGATAAATTACAATGCGAGGCTTGGTACTATCGGATTCGGGCTTCCGGGGGTTACGACTTCGTATATCACCGAGACTCTTCGTCTACGAACGGTAAAATCTATAAATGAAATCTCGTCTTATGCCACCCCAACGATGATTAAACCATACGTATAAAAAGAACGTACATGATTTTTTTATTTTTTATCTCTCATTGGATGATGATCGAGCTCGTAGACTCGCCTCGTTGTTCGATCATGATTTTTCTCGGTGTAATTTTCGTCAGCCTCGCGACTGTCGGTGCACAAGAACGCGTAAGTCGATCAGAACAATGTCTCAATCGAAAAACGAGAACAAAAATTTATTCGAAAAAAAAAAATTGTTGGAAATTTTTTGTTTGAATTTTTCAAAAACAAATTGATAACGGAAAATGTTTTTTTTTGGAAAATTCTGTACCACAATTTCTTGGAATTGATGTACAATAATAATTTGAAAATTATTATGAGACATTGATAAAATTTAAAAATTTTATAATTTCTTTTAGTCAATTGATTCAGGATTGGATAAACCAACAATTAAACCCAACTGGAAGCATGGACATTCGACGAAACCATTCGGCAAGGTATTTCATTGCTATTATTGTTATTATTTTTTTTATTGGGAATGAAAAAAAAAATATATATTTTTTACCCTAAAAAAAAAATGGATGCTCATTTCTGCATGACTTGATTCGTGATATTTAGGCAAAATTGACATTGTCCAATTAATTTTCGATCAAAGAAATTATTAATTCAATTTAATTCGAAAAAAAAATTAATCGTTGGAAAAAATATTTTGAGAATTGAATATTGTAAAGTCCATCGATAATTAAACCAATTGAAAATAAATTTTTTTTTTTTTTACTATCCAAAGAGTTTCGATAAACAATGTGAGAATTATTTGCAGCAAAGTTCATAAAATAGATTTCAGTTGAAAAAAAAAAAAAAAACAAATTTCAATTAATTGCACGACAAATAATTACAAAGCAAAAACAAGTGCTGTTCGTAAAATCCTGGATCGAAAAAAATGGACAATCAAAATATTCAACGAATTTAAAAAAAACAAATGCCTCGACAAATGAATTAATTAAAAATTTTATATCAGCCCAGGATAATTGAATTGATTGAATAAATTAATTAATTGAAAATTAATTTTCATTCCGGATAATTGAATTGATTGAAATGAATCAATTGAATAATTGGATTAATTTAAAAAAAATTATTTTTCATTCAAGCTAATTTAATTTGGCACGAAATTTTTTTTTCTTTAACTTTCATTCACCATAAAAAAAAAAAAAAAAATTTTTTAATAAAAATTTCAGACGGACACGGTTATTGAGAATAAAAATGTCAATATAATCGTGAACGTGGATCCGAAGGACGTTGCAAAGGAATTGTGGAATCTGATACAGACACGTCTGGATGGTCGACAGGGTCGTAGATCATTGACGAGCCAGCATACGATGGACGAATTGGAGGGAATAATAACGCCGATGATGGCTACAGCGAGAAGGAGTAATGGTCCAACTGCATTCGAGGTCGCATATGCCCTCGATCATTTCACGAGAAAGGCATTGCTGGGCGATAATCGCAAACGTTCGACGATCGACGACGAGATCGATACTCGTGAAATCGTCGCGAGAATGTTGTTCAAATTGAAATTAATCATGGAAGAAAATGATCGGAAGAATGACGATGAAATCATGAATTTTCGACGTAGCCTTGGCGGGGATAATATTTTTCCTAATTCCGATAAAAAAATCAATGACGACGACGACGACGCGGATAATGACGATGAATTTATACGCGTTACTCTGAAGATACGAAAAAGTGCAATTCTTCGAGGAATCGTTAATCATCCGAAGGACGATTCGTGAATGATTTGATGATAAAAAAAATTATGAAAAATTAAATTACTTTATCACATTATTACTGTTATATTATTATCATTATAAACTTCCCATCCATGCATTGTATCCCTGACATTGTCATATTAATGCAAACAAATTGAGTCGAAAAAAAAAAATTAACCTTTACCTGCTACAGATGAATGATAATAAAAACGAAAAAACAACCAGCAGTTGTATTTTTTAAAAATCTTTTCATTAATTTTCAAAAGTAATTATTTTTATTTTTTGGATACGAGGATTTACGAATTTGCGAGTACATTGTCCAACGTTATAAGAATCAACAAAATTAATAAAACCACTGCTATACTTAATTATACTTGATGCTGAATTAAATAAAAAATTAATTTAATTTGATTTTGAATTCGAACTTAATTTTTGTAATATTTTTTAATGGGAATTAATTGATTTTAATTGTGGGGGTAATCATCTTCGAGAATCCTTGACATTGGTTGCTCATAAAAGCTACGTCTAAGATAGATTGGGCTTAAGAACACCAACCTTGGCAACGTAATTTTTACCCTCCTTTTAACCTCAATTTTTAAGCTAAATCTTCACCCTACTTTCAACCTAAATCTTCACCCTACTTTCAACCTAAATATTCACCCTTATTTCAACCTAAATTCCACTCTCCTCTGAGCACAAATGTCACCCTCCTTTAAACCTAAATATTCAATCTGGTTTCAATGTAAATTTCGCTCTCCTTTCACCCTAAATTTTACCCTGTTTTAAACCTGAATCTTTACCCTACAGTTTACCTAAATTTCAGCCTCCTTTCAACCTAAATCTTCATCCCGCTGTCTACATAATTTTCACCCTTCTTTCAAACCTAAATTTTATCTCCCTGTCAACCTAGATCTTCGTCCTTATTTCAACCTACATTCCATCCTCTTTCGAGCACAAATTTTCCCCCTACTTTCGACCTAAATTTCACCTCTCTTTCAGCATAAATTTCACCCTTCTTTCAACCTTGCTTGAATCTACATCTTCGTCATAATTTTAAATTCTATTCTGCCTTCCTTCGAGCACAAATTTCACCCTCCTTTCAACCTCAATTTCTCCCACTTTTTTTCCACAATTTTCACACTTCCTTCAGCCTGAATAAACGTAGCCGGACTGAAGTGAATACTGGATTGGGACACGAAAAAAAAAAATGTATATTTTGTAATTTCAGCCTAAATTTCACCCTTCTTTCAACCTGAATTGCTTCAACCTTGCTTGAATCTACATCTTCGTCATAATTTTAAATTCTATTCTGCCTTCATTCGAGCACAAATTTCACCCTCCTTTCAACCTCAATTTCTCCCACTTTTTTTCCACAATTTTCACACTTCCTTCAGCCTGAATAAACGTAGCCGGACTGAAGTGAATACTGGATTGGGACACGAAAAAAAAAAATGTATATTTTGTAATTTCAGCCTAAATTTCACCCTTCTTTCAACCTGAATTGCTTCAACCTTGCTTGAATCTACATCTTCGTCATAAATTTAAATTCTATTCTGCCTTCCTTCGAGCACA
The DNA here is from genome assembly GCA_963564615.1 of Rhorus exstirpatorius. Classification (NCBI taxonomy): domain Eukaryota; kingdom Metazoa; phylum Arthropoda; class Insecta; order Hymenoptera; family Ichneumonidae; genus Rhorus; species Rhorus exstirpatorius. Next base: position 10,601,315 of record OY751322.1, on the reverse strand, counting down.
AATTTCACCCTCCTTTCAACCTCAATTTCTCCCACTTTTTTTCCACAATTTTCACACTCCCTTCAGCCTGAATAAACGTAGCCGGACTGAAGTGAATACTGGATTGGGACACAAAAAAAAATATGTATATTTTGTAATTTGAGCATAAATTTCACCCTTCTTTCAACCTGAATTGCTTCAACCTTGCTTGAATCTACATCTTCGTCATAATTTTAAATTCTATTCGGCCTTCCTTCGAGCACAAATTTCACCCTCCTTTCAACCCCAATGTCTCCCAATTTTTTCCACAATTTTCACGCTCCCTTCAGCCTGAATAAACGTAGCCAGACTGAAGTGAATACTGGATTGGGACACGAAAAAAAAATATGTATATTTTGTAATTTCAGCATAAATTTCACCCTTCTTTCAACCTGAATTGCTTCAACCTTGCTTGAATCTACATCTTCGTCATAATTTTAAGTTCTATTCTGCCTTCCTTCGAGCACAAATTTCACCCTCCTTTCAACCTCAATGTCTCCCACTTTTTTTCCACAATTTTCACACTCCCTTCAGCCTGAATAAACGTAGCCGGACTGAAGTGAATACTGGATTGGGACACGAAAAAAAAAATATGTATATTTTGTAATTTAATCAAGTATAGTGATGAAAATTGTGAGTTCGAGGCAATTTTTTAATTTTTTTTCTTTTTAATTTTATTCGCGATCTCTCGCTCCCGTGTATTTTTTATTCAATGATCTGAAATGTGCGTGTGTGTTTTTTCTTTAATTGTCCCAACTGATTGTTATTTCACGCTCGATTGATTGTTTTTTTTTTTTTTTATTTCATTCTCTTTTTTTTTTTTAACAATGAACTCGTGTCTCACATTCGCGACGCTGCAAAATAATACTGTGTTTTTATTATAAGATAATTCGAATCGTCGATAAAATTATTGTAGCCTGGGCTCGTCACGCTGAAATAAATATTTTTATCGCTGATCCGGATTTACGATTGAATAAATGGCGTGTACGACTTGCACGTGAAATCAATCGACACTCAACAGTCTCGAGCCCAAAATCGTAGTCAGGCAGAAATGAAGATTCGAATTTTTTGTTTCTTGGTACAACGAAAAATACGATTTTTTTTTCGGTTTTTAACGTTTTTTTTTTTTTTTTTTTTCGTCGAGAACAAAAATATGAATCTATCATTTTTTTTCAAATTCGAAGAATTAATTTTCTTGCAATCGTGGAATTTTGAAATTTTTTTTTTAACAAATTATTTATTGTATTCAAGGAAAGAAATATTAGTTTTTCATTTCGTAAAAATTAAAAATTGAATAAAAAAAAATTATTGTACATTAATTTTGATTTTTAATTGCTAAATTCACGAAAAAAAAAAAAAAAAAATCATTTTTCTTTTTTCATCAACCCAAATGTGTTTTATAACGTTCCGTTTCGGCTTGATTATAAAATTTTCGTAATTTCTCAAATGACGATTTTGACGAATTTAGCAACAATCAATTTCGATGTAACTATTTTTTTATATTAACGAATTATTTCAGACCTTGCTGTCAATTGAGATATGTCCGGGTGCACCGAGTCTCACGATTCTCGATGAGATACTCGATCACGTGAGAAACATCGAGAGTCTCGTTCGCGAATCATCGAGGCCATCGTTGTATCTCGTATCATCGCTCGGACGTAACCGTATCATAGGTGCGTCAAAGTTTTTGGGATCTCACGACGCCACATTGAACGTCGATCCTTTCGAAATCGATGATATTCATGAGGTCAGTGGTGAATTTTCGTTTTTTTTTTTTTTTAAATTAATTATCAAAAAAAATTTTTAATATTGTTTAAATCTTTCTAATAACGTTAATAATTATTATTTTAAAAAATTATTAATAATTTTCGTAAGTATATTATTTATGTATAATTTGCTATTGTTGAAAATCATTTTTAACGCGTATTGTCAAGAATTTTTAACAATAATAATTGTTATTATTTTTGTTGTTATTATTATTATTATTGTTGTTGTTGTTGTTGTTGTTGTTGTTGTTGTTGTTTTTGAACCTAATATTCAATAGCATTAATAATAACAATAATAAAAATAATTATTATTGTTGTCGTTAATTATGATCAGTGATAACGATAATCATTTTTGACGCGTATTGTGAAAAATTTTCACCAATAATACTTGTTATTATTTTTGTTATTATTATTAATATTATTATTATTGTTGTTGTTGTTGTTTTTGTTGTTTTTGAACCTAATATTCAATAGCATTAATAATAACAATATTAACAATAATTATTGTTGTTGTCGTTAATTATGATCAGTGATAACGATAAGAACAATAACAACAATTATCATTGATTGTCAATTATTGTTGTGTGTTAATATATATAACAAGAGTTACAGCAACAGCAATAAAACTCACGTCGGCAATAATTATTTTTGCCGTTGATTGTGATTATCATTATCATTATTATTGTTGTTGTTACTTAAAAAAAAAAAATCTTAATTTTCAGGATTCGATTCATCGTCCTCATCGAACGAGATTACACGTAAATACCAATGCAAATTCTAATCAATTCATCCATAGCCATAGCGACGAGGATGATTTCGAATCCACGCGAAGAGCCGTACCGAAACATTTTTACAATATGAAAAAAAAGCCAATAGCCACATTGATACCGGAAAATGACGACAATGATATAAACGGAAATGTCAACAGCAACGTCAACAGCAACGTCAACTCTAATTACAACGTTGATGAAAAAAAATTTCACGATATGAAAATACGCGCGAAATTACCGATTGACAATACCGGAATTACGTATGGCACGGGTTCGAGAAGTTCGTCATCGAGAAATCGTGAGAAAAATGTAAATCGTAATGTCAACATGAACACAAATACGAATGTCAATGACAATCGCATGTCTTCGTGAAACAGCGCGGCGATATCGACGAGGAAATTCGACTCGGAAATAACAAAAACAATCGAAAAGGAATTTAATTAAAAAAAAAAAAAACATAATTTTATGAATAAATATTTTTGTTCGCCAGAAAATTAATATGATTTTCGAAATGCATGTGTTCATTCTCTCTATACATGTATATATAGATGAATAAACAAATAAATATAAACAATAATGAATTATAAAGTAGGTTGAAAATATTTCTATAAAGTCATGCCTGTTCGAGATCGATTCAGACTTTCGGAGGAGTCTTTTGCAACGTCCTCGAGTAAACTTGGAGAATGTCGTTTGGTTCATCCCAAAATCTTAATTTTCTGTACTGATAAGAGCTTTTTTTAAAATCGACGAATTTGAGTATTTTTGGGAAAAATCGGGGAAAAACGATGGTTTGACTTTGAAAGCCCGTAAAAAAAAAAGGAAAAAATATGATGACTCGATGGAAGCGAGCGGCGTTTTGAAGCTAAAACGATTGCGAAGAGAATGAGTCTGCGTTATAATTTGTATCGTGGGCCCTGTTATTTTTTTTTTTTTTAACACATTTGTACGTTATTAGATTGGAAAAGGCTTTTACTTTTTCGTTTTCCTCTCAATTTTGACATTTGTGTCTGGAAAAGAAGAAAAATAGGATGGTCCTTATTTTGAGTTAAAATTTTTTTTTTACAAATTCAGTTCTCAGTTCGACCCCAAATGGTTGAAAAAGAAGATCTCTGAAAAAGCTGTGGGCCTGTAAGTTAACGGCAAGGGGTGCCGGCAAACACGAAATGGTCAAAAAGGGCATTTTATGCTGCAGTAATGTTTTTTTTCATTTATGAGGCAGTTTTTTTTTTACAAACTGTTTAATGATCGTCATAGTCATTCAAGATTATTGGAATGATCAATTGAATGTTGTAGAATTTAAGGTTTTATCAAAAATACATGATTAGGCGGTGGGATTGCAAAGGTAAAATGATTATAAAAACTTATATGGAGAAGAAAGCAATTCTTTTGAATTTATTGATAAGAATTCTGGCTGGTAACCGCGTCAACGTCTACTTTTTCCTTGCCTTTCGGCTCTGTTGCGGAAAGATTGAGAATTTCCCGCTCCGAGCTGACCTGCCAGAGGCGCCGGCTCAGATCGTCGTTAAGCGGTACAACCGTGCCTCGTGTCGCAGGTGGCAATACTTTCTGGCTTTTATTCGCAAAAGGAGAGTATCAGGCCACCGGGTCATGGATTCTTCTCAAACTTGCAGGTGTATTTCCTTATACCTAGAAATGAAGTCTCTTACGCGTATATAGCTCTATCCGATAAGCCTTTCGTTGCTCGCTTTGTTAAATAAAATACCATTTTTGAGCAATATTTATATCAGTCCTTTGCTACTGCTCTGGACTAATCCAGCTAACTTGGATATCTCATTGAAACTTTGTCGGCCGACCATAAAAATGAATATTCCACGCGTTAATTCAACATATTCAACGTTGGCTGCTAAAGCTAGACCGACGCACGCTATGCGCAAGTGAAAAAAAGTTAAACAAAGCAGAACCGAAGCAAAGATTTATACGACATATCGTCTTATAGAAATACGCATAGATATTTTCAATGTAAATGTATATTTATGATATATATTTATATTATATTATTTATATTTTTATATATTATAATATATATATATATATATAATAAATATTTATATAATATTTATATATAATATATATAATATTTTATTTATTTATTTATATTTATATAAATATTTATATATAATATAATAAATAAAATAATATAATAAAAAAAATATTTAAAAAAAAATAATAATATATTAAACATATATTTATATTATAATAAAAATAATACGCATAGATATTTGCAATGTAAATGAAATAATGCTACAAAACCGTACGTTAATATGAAAGTTTACTTGCGCTAGCACTCGAGAGTGATTGAAAGCAAACTTTAAACGTTATTTCATTTACATTCTTGCAAATAACGTGCGAACTCCCATAAGACAATGCGTTATTTAAATCTTTGCTTCGCTTTTTGCTTTTCTTTGCTTGCGCATAGCGTGTATCGGTCTAGCTATACAGCAACCAATACACTCAATATGGTAAATTGACCTCGTTTAATATTCATTTTTACGATCGGCTGACAAATTTTCAATAATACATCCAAGTTGTCCGGATCAGTACAGAGCGGTAGCGAGACTCATAAATTGCTCAAAAATGGTATTTTATGTAACAAAGCGAGCGACGAAGGGCCTATTGGATAGAACTACTCATGAGAGGCTTCATTTCCAGAGCTAACGAAACGCACACTTCCAAGTTTTAGAAGAATCCATGACCCGGAGGCTTTTGATACCCTCCTTGTCGGTACGGATATACTTAGAATCTATTGAAAATTAATGCTTTACCGCAGCGGCATTGAATAGCCAATTTGCCAGGTTCTGCTAAGCCACAACGGCATGTTCATAACGAGGCAAGTTCGCTCATGAGTACGGCAAGATATTTTTGCTCGCTGCGCAAGGGGGGCGGGGGGGCACAACAATTTTAATGAAAATATGACTGTAGCGATACAGGGGAATGATGATTTACCTTTTTTTTCGAGAATTCAGAGGGAAATATTGTTCGATGCTGCGAGTCCCCACGGAAATAACGAGTTTGTGTAGCTAAATGATAATTATCTCGAGAGTTCATGATTTTTCGTCTAGCACCAGCCACGATGACGAAATTTTTCGATCTTGTGGGAAATTTTTTTTTTTTTACGCTTACGTTGAATTTTGTACAGGCTCGTCGAGCCGGTACAGGTAGCAGGTCATAACAGGTTACACGGTTACAGGTTAAAATTCGATCGTCCCACAGCTGATCGCCAAACAAAAGCGCGTACAGAAAGCGAAAGTGGGAAGTGGGACACTTGTTGCTGCTTGAGTGGGGGTTTACGCTGGGAGAGAAATATACTGTGGACAAGAGATAAGAGATATACCGACTCGAGGTTATACAGAGCGTCCAAAGTATATGAGCCTTTTTTTTTTTTTTTTTTTGCGAATAACCTTAAAAATGTCGGTATATCTTGGAAAAATTGTTTCCAAGTCTGATATTACTCTCTCAATGACAAATTTAAGGGATTGGAAATAAAAATGTCGGAAATTTTCATGGCATAAGAACGCAGGAGTTGGAAAATATTGATTAATCGGGATTAATCATCGTTCGGGATTCATCATATTCATCGGCGACGAAAACGGAACAAAAATGTATGTGTATATATATAGATCGAACGACGTCGTTTTTCTCCGAAATATATAGTTTACATAGTCTCTCGAGAAAATTTTAAAAAAACGTCGAAAATAGAAAAAAAAATCATGCGACAAATATACGCATATTGTGAACGATATAATTATAAAACGGATTACAAATCTACTACGTACTTTGTATTGTTGCCTGCCCCGGAGATCCCTCCCCGAAGGGAGACCGGTAAGACTTACGGGATGGTTGATTGATGATTTGTCTTCAATTCGAACTGCTTCGATGTTCCGCGTGTTGTTCTCTGCAAAAACTTTTGGAGCTCCTCGCCATTTTCTATTCGGGATCATGAGGATTCTCAACGGGAACACACAGGATGAAGAAACTTTTTCACACTCACGGCGGCCATTTTGTGCAGTTGGCGTCGGTTTTTTTTTTGGGGTCTCGAAAAAAAAAAAACACAACCGTCGGCAGTTTTGAAAGAAAAAAACATCACGAATTGCCACTTTTGTCACTTTGAGGCTGACGACACTTGATTAGTTTTGGTGATTTGCGTCCACGAAAATTACTTTTTCTTTTTTCGACTATTTACTCCAACGACAAAATACGTTGCGTCGAGTCCGAATCATCTGCAGCGAGTGATGGGTAGCGAGCGCGGATGAGGGAAGTTGAAGGCTTGGGGCGACGAAGCGCTAGCATCGCGAGTGGTAGCCAATGAGAGCCCCCAAAAGAAATGCGGGCTTTTTAAATTCCATAAAGTCTGATTAGAATAAAATGAATCGAAATGACAAATATTTATCGTTAACGGTGCCACAATTGCGAGCAGAATTGAAAAAACGGGGAGCTGTAATATAAGAAAAAAAAGAATGATTTGATAAAAAAGTACGAAATATTTGAAATATCATTTTTGATACATAAATAAAAGTATAACCTCACAAATAGCATAACAAAAATTTCTAGAAGAATAATGAAATATATTTTTCCTTTAAATTGTTCTTTTACGATGAGAGTGATAATTTTCAATTATCAGATGCCCCGCATACATCGATAATGATCCTGATCCAAAATTCTGGTGTCCGAGTGATACCGATTATCGCGACGTTAATGCTAGTACGAGCATGCCGATTGTTAAAAAAAAAATCCCTCTCCTTTACACAGCGGAACACAACAATTACGCATAATGGGTTAATTCAATTTAATTATCCGCTAGTGTTTTAATTTAGGTACGTCTTGCGCTTGAACGCGCCGAGTCCTTTCACTTAAACCTCACCTAACCTAACATATTACATGTATATCGTTTAATTTCATTTTACCCAATCACACGTGAACCACGAAAATGAATAAAATTATTATAAATAATGTGTATTATAATTATGTTTCTAATTATATAGTATATATAGTATTATAGTTATAATTATAATATGGTATTATAATTATAATTATAAAATATTATTGATAAAATGAATAAAATTATTATTAATAATAAAAAAGGTGTATTATTTCCAATTTCTTTCGTAATATTTTTTGTTAATTAGAGCTTTGTTTTCAATAAAAATGTTTATTTCGAAAAACGATTCAAAAATTCCACTAAAAGGCGCGATCTATGATGCTGCCACTACCCGGCTGAGTTTGGCAGTTCCTCTCTCGTCTTAAATATCACAACGGCTTACTCCATTCTGTCCTATCTCCATACTTTGTGGTTTTACCCTTCAGTCTTTTTTCGATCGTGTCTGCTTGTCGCCTAAATTCCAAAAAAAAAAGTAGACTATCACAGTTTCATCATTAAAAAGTTGATTCATGCGCGTCCGGTGATACTGGAAAATGACTATTTTAAATCTGTTGAATCGTCGATTACGTCCAGCACGATTGTCAAGCTTGCCGGCCTGCATTCACCGGGTGAGTCAGTTAAATATTTTTTTTTAGGTTAGAACAGAAAAATTACATTTGCGTATTTTATTTGTTCAATGAATCATTGAAAATTACGAATGAAGAATAAATAAATTAAAAGGAACGAATTGTCGCGGTTAATTTTAGAAAAATGAACGTTTCATGGCGTTGTACGAAAAATACGCGGAGCACAAGCCGTTGGAAAAAATTCGTAATATCGGAATATCGGCTCACATCGATTCCGGCAAAACCACCTTAACCGAACGTATTTTATTCTATACCGGAAGAATTTCCGAGATGCACGAGGTAAGTCGATCGTTACATTCTTAAAATTATTCTTTTATCATTATTATTATTATTTCCTATCTCAATAATTTCGAACTATGTGGATTTTCAAATTTTCCCGCCAAAAAAATGTACTCTCTTTTTCAAATAAAACTCCCCCGTTTAATTAATTCAATCGACGAAATAAAATTAAAAAATTGCTTACGAATTGATCACTATAGTGATGATCATTCGTACGCCTTTTGAATTTTTTTTCTCCTTCGTATACCCCTTATCGTCATAAAAAAAAAACCTCGAATTCACAATTGGGAGCATAAATGGAATTTTTTTATTTCAAAATCTGGTAGTTTGGGAAAAAATATTTAGTACGTTTTTTTTTACTTTTTTATTTGAAACAAAATTGCCGTTAATATAACAAATTGAAAAATATAACATTATGACGTCACACATGTTACGCTATATCTATATATATATATATATATATATCAAAATCCGTGAAATTAAATTGGGAGTATAAATGAAATTTTTTTATTTCAAAATCTGGTAGTTTAGGAAAAAATATTTAGTACGTATTTTTTATTTTTTTATTTGAATAAAAATTGCCGTTAATATAACAAATTGAAAAATATAACATTATGACGTCACACGTGTTACGCTATATCTATATATATATATCAAAATCCGTGAAATTAAATTGGAATTATATGAAATTTTTTTATTTCAAAATCTGGTAGTTTAGGAAAAAATATTTAGTACGTATTTTTTATTTTTTTATTTGAATCAAAATTGCCGTTAATATAAAAAATTGAAAAATATAACATTATGACGTCACACATGTCACGCTATATATATATATCAAAATCCGTGAAATTAAATTGCCTATAACAGGTGCATCTGTAACTTTTAACGAAAAATAAAAAATACGTCCTCATTATTTTTACTTACTCTAAATTATGCATCCCGATGATTAAAAAAAAAAAAAATTTAATTCCTCGATACGATATTTTTGCGATAATTCACCGACGACGCTGGAAATTATGAAATAATTTTTTTTTCGAAAATAAAAACAAAATAAAAAAGGTGAAAGGCAAGGATAACGTAGGGGCGGTAATGGACAGTATGGAGCTTGAGAGACAGCGCGGTATAACGATTCAATCGGCCGCCACTTACACGATATGGAAAGATCACAATATAAATATAATAGATACGCCGGGTCACGTTGACTTTACGGTAGAGGTAGAGAGAGCCCTGAGAGTTCTTGACGGCGCCGTTCTGGTACTGTGCTCGGTCGGCGGCGTACAGTCGCAAACGCTGACCGTAAATCGTCAGATGAAACGTTACGACGTGCCGTGTCTCGCTTTTATGAATAAACTCGACAGAACCGGAGCTAATCCGTCCAGGGTGCTCCATCAAATGAGAACAAAGATGCATCACAATGCGGCGTTCATACAAATTCCGATAGGTCTCGAGAGCTCCGTTAAGGGTATAATTGATCTTGTTGGCGAGAGGGCGATGTACTTCGAGGGTGATTTCGGTGAGACTATCAGAGTCGACGAGATACCCGAGAACATGAGATTCGGTACGCCAAAATACATTTATCGATAAAGCCGAACCTCGGGCACCGCTGAATCCTCATACGAGAAACAGCGCTCCGCTAAAATGTAGAACCCCCCCCCCCCCTCCCCCCATCTCTCCCATGAACAAAAATAATTTATAATTTCAACGAGCGAAGAGTACCGATTTACGTATGAGGCCTGGCGCTTTATTCTCATTGGTTAGCGAGAAGATTGAGTCTTTCGGTTAAGCGCCCGAGACTACTCGGAGCTCGAGCTCGGTCGGTGCGCGAGGTCCGGCTGTACTTTGTTTTTTTTTTTTTTTTTTTTTTCCTTCAAATTTTAATTCATTCGAACAAAATTTTGTTCGGTTCGCACGAAATTTTCCTCGATTCAAATAAATCTCGCATGATTCAAATACTTTTTTCTCAAATTCATGCGAATCTTTCTTCATCCTTCAATTTATTCGAATAAATCAACGTTGACTCGAGTCTATATTAAATTATTCCACAATTTCGAGTAAAAATTTTCACTCGGTCTCTCATTTTGATATTTGAATTCGCGTATAAATTTCGGCTAAAATTCAAATTAATCTCCGGATCTCTGGATTCATAATGATTTTTCGCTTCGAAAGAGGCGACCGATCGTCGACAAGAGCTTATCGAGCAACTGAGCAACGTCGACGAGACCCTCGGTGAATTGTTTCTCAACGAGAGCTCACCGACGGAGAACGATATCGCCGATGCGATAAGGCGAAGCTGCCTCAAGCGAACGTTCACCCCGGTTCTCGTCGGCACGGCTCTCAAGAACAAGGGAATTCAGCCGTTGCTCGACGCGGTTCTACGCTATTTGCCAAATCCCGGCGAAGTCACAAATTACGCCCTTCACGAAGTTTCACGGTGAGAATTCACGAAATTCGTGTACAAAAAAAAAACAAAAAAACAAAAAAATAACACAATTTTGCGTGTTCTTTGGGTTCGTTTCCATTTTGTCGTTTTGTTTTTCCCGCAGCGACAAGGTCGACAAAGTTTTGTTGGATCCGGCGCGCGATGGAAAAAAGCCATTTATCGGTCTTGCATTCAAGCTCGAGGCCGGTAAATTCGGTCAGCTGACGTATTTTCGTTGTTATCAGGGAAAAATTGAGAAAACCGAGACGATTTATAATACGAGAACGAGAAAAAAAGTTCGAATCTCGAGGCTCGTGCGACTACATTCGAATCAAATGGAGGACGTTAATGAGGTTTTCGCGGGCGATATATTTGCTCTTTTCGGTGTAGATTGCGCTTCCGGCGATACGTTTACGAATCAGAAGGATTTGGAGATATCGATGGAGTCGATTTACATCGCCGATCCGGTCGTATCGATGTCGATACAGCCGAAAAATTCCAAGGATCGTGACAATTTTGCCAAAGGCATACAGAGATTCACGAAGGAGGATCCGACATTTCGTTTTCAGTATGACGCCGATAATAAGGTGAGTTGCTGTTTCTTTTTTTTTTTTTTTTTTCAAATTTATTTCGTACTGTGAAAAAATTTATTGAAAAAATTTTTTTTTTTATTTACGACGATAATACAATGATAATAATAATGGATGGGAGGAGAATTTGCGAAAAGATGTAAAATTGCAAGAATTGTGCCAATCTATGAAGAAGGAGAAAAGGACAAAGCATTATAGTTGGGTATCGTTATTTGATGCAGGATATCAATTTTTAATAAAAATGATTAAAAGATTGAAGGATTGCGAAGACAATGACCACCGAATCGAGTCCCAATTCTTGCGGGAAAAAAAAAAATGACAGCGATTTTAGTGAACCCTCAAAAAATTCATGCTATGAAAAAAGTGCAATTTTTCGTTTTTCACCTTTTCGTATCGAATTTTTGGGTTTCAGGAAAAAATTCAGTGTAATTCGTGATCAGGAGAAAATTTCCGATCACCTTAAGGCTAAAAATATGGTTATAGACAAAAAAAAATTATTTTTCAATCTTTTGCCCACTTTTTTGAAAATCTAAAAATCACGAAATTTCAAATGGCCATAATTCTAAAGAAATTCAGGCGATCGGGGCTCATCTAGGGTGTTGTGAATAGCCCTTGAGTAGACTTGGAGAATGGCGTCAGAATCATCCTGATAAATCAAGTTTTAGTCCCCCAAAAAGTTCTTTGAAAATTGAAGATTTTTAGTCCAAGGGGTATGCATGGAAAAATTGGCAAAAATCGATGATCCGACTTTAAAAATCTGTAAAAAATCGAAAAAAAAATCGTATCCCGATGTACCAAGCTTCATTTTAAAGCTTGAACGATTGCGAAGAGAACGAGCACTGAATCGAGTCTTAATTCTTGCGGGAAAAAAAATGACAGCGATTTTAGTGAACCCTCGAAAAATTCATGCTATGAAAAAAGTGCAATTTTTCGTTTTTCACCTTTTCGTATCGAATTTTTGGGTTTCAGGAAAAAATTCACTGTAATTCGTGATCAGGAGAAAATTTCCGATCACCTTACGGCTAAAAAAATGGTTATAGACAAAAAAAAATTTTTTTGCCCACTTTTTTGAAAATCTAAAATTCATGAAATTTTAAGCGGCCATAACTCTGCTGAAAATCATGCGATGGGGCTCATCTGGGGTGTTTTGAATAGCCCTTGAGTAGACTTAGATAATGGCGTCAGAATCATCCTGATAAATCAAGTTTTAGTCCCCCAAAAAGTTCTTTGAAAATTGAAGATTTTTAGTCCAAGGGGTATGCATGGAAAAATTGGCAAAAATCGATGATCCGACTTTAAAAATCTGTAAAAAATCGAAAAAAAATCCTATCCCGATGAACCAAGCTTCATTTTAAAGCTTGAACGATCGCGAAGAGAACGAGCACTGAATCGAGTCCCAATTTTTGCGGGAAAAAAAATGACAGCGATTTTAGTGAACCCTCGAAAAATTCATGATAAGAAAAAAGTGCAATTTTTCGTTTTTTCACCTTTTCGTATCGAATTTTTGGGTTTCAGGGAAAAATTCACTGTAATTCGTAATCAGGAGAAAATTTCCGATCTGGTTATAGGAAAAAAAAAAATAATTTTTTGCCCACTTTTTTGAAAATCTAAAAATCACGAAATTTCAAATAGCCATAACTCTAAAGAAAATCATGCGATGGGGCTCATCCGGGGTGTTTCCTTGCCTTGTTTTGAAAATTTCACTGATTTTCCCTTTCGCTTGCCACCTCCGCTCTTTTTTCTTTGTATTTTTTTTTTTTTTTCCAGCATCCCTCCCTCGGTTCCTTTCTCTCACACTTCTATGATCATTCTTTGCTCTGCATACTCGATCAAATGCAGCCTTAAAATCCACAAACACTATACTTGCAGTTTCCCTTCTTTCTTTTTCAATTTCTCATCGATTGCGGCATTCAATGTCAATATCCGATCAATCTTACCCTCTTCCTTTCCTGAATCCTGTCTTAGTCCAGTCAAATGGTGAATCTCTGTGCATTTTGGGTAGGTAGCGATTTTTTTTTTTTTTTTTTTTTTTTTTTTTTCATTTCGTAGGGGGGTTCAGCCGTGAGTGTAAAACTCAGTTTCCGGGATCGTAGTAATCGTAGGGAATTGTTCCCAAAAAGTTACGGTAGCATTTGAAGTAACTTTATCGGTAAAAGACTTTCATGCAACTATCGCGGACACGGTAGCAATGATATGGTGACTTTACTGGTAACCATCGTGAATGGTAGCATGTATGGTAACTTTACAGGTGGAAAGGGTTTCTTCTATCATTAACCCGTAAAATTTTAGAGCAGTGACTTCGGTGGTCACATTTACCGTATCAGCAACGGTAGCAATTAAGGTAAATTCACCGGTCGCAAATGGCTGATCGCTACACAGTAACTATAATGGCAGCAATGACAGTTGCACAATGTGGCCAGGGCCACCTTCCGAGCGATAAGAACCGCTACGGAAGTCCTCCAAAGCCATACCCCGACCACCCAACCATCACAGAAAGGTTTTTTTCGGGTATTCGTATCGGTGAGGATCCCGAACCACCGGGATTGCAGATTAAACGCATGGAAAAATTTCCACCGGTCTCGGCTGTGGGGCCTCGAATCCGAATCCGCTGCGTGCGAACCCACACCGAGCCGCTGCGCTCCCTTTTTTTTTTTTTTTTACATTATATCATTTTGTTAAAAAACTTGACAAATTTGTGCAAATAAAACACCGCTACAGCTACTAATAATAATGTGGTAAAAAGAAATTTGTCAGCAATTGTCCAATGATGGAGAAAACGTTGTCGCAAATATTTCAAATGGGAGATTCTCGATGAAAAAAAAAATAATTTTTCGCAACAGGAAAGCATCGTTTCCGGTATGGGTGAATTGCATCTCGAGATTTACGGTCAGAGACTCGAGAGAGAATACAATTGTCCGATAATATTGGGCAAGCCCAAAGTATCGTTTCGCGAGACCCTCATCGAGCCGTGCGAATTCGATTATTTGCACAAAAAGCAGTCCGGCGGCGCGGGACAATTCGCACGCGTCGTCGGTGTACTCGAGGTAGCGATTAAACGAAATATTTAAATAAAGATAAGCGAACGAAAACGAAGAATCGATAATGATGAATATTTTGAAATACTTTTTGGGGGTTTTTTTTTTTTTTTTTTTTTTTCCTCCTCCTCGTAGCCTCTCGAAGCTCACGAGAACACGCAATTGTTGTTCTCGGACGAGACGATAGGAACGAATATACCGAAACAATTTATACCCGGCATAGAGAAGGGCTATCGTAAGATGTGCGAAAAGGGCCTGTTAACGGGGCACAAATTGTCAGGATTGAAATTTCGCTTGAAGGACGGTGCTCATCATATCGTTGATTCGTCCGAATTGGCATTCAACCTGGCGGCGCAGGGAGCGATAAAGCATGTTTTTGAGCGAGGCTCCTGGCAAATTCTCGAGCCAATAATGTCCGTGGAAATTACCGGACCTGAGGAATATCAGGTACGGTTTTATAAAAAAAAGCGGGGGGAGGAAGGGGAGAACGAGAATCTGATGGAAATTTTTTTGAAAATTTTACCTAACTTTAAGATTCAGGAAGTAAATTAGCATTTTTCGACTCGATCGATACGTTTTTTTTTTTTTTGTTACCATTTGTTTTCCTAGGGTACGATAATGGGCCAATTGAACAGGCGAAAGGGAATAATAACGGGCTCGGATTTGATCGATAGTTGGTTCACGGTTTGGGCTGAGGTACCGCTGAACGAGATGTTCGGTTATTCCGGCGAATTGAGATCTTCGACGCAGGGAAAGGGCGAATTTTCCATGGAATACTCGAGATACAGTCCGTGCCTGGCCGAGGTTCAGGAACAATTGGTCAGAAATTATCAGGAATCCTTGCCCATCGCGGTCCAGCAAAAAAAGAAAAATTAAAGAAAATTTATTTATAAAAACAAAAAAAAAAAAAGAAGAAAAAAGAAACAAAAAAAATCGATGAATTAAGGGTAAAAAAAATTGAGAAAACAGTAAGAAACATTTTTATTATTTTTTCGTTGTTGTTGCCGACGACGTACTTGTAAATAATTCGTAATATAATAACGTCGTGTCGGCCGAGTTAATTAATAATTTGAATAATTTGTTTATCGAGCATCCCGAAGCTTTTTTACTTGCGCATAAAAAAAAAAAAATATTCCAAATTGACCCATCACGATCGAATGATTTTGTCAAGAATATTTTTCCCCATTTTTTTTTTTTCAACAAAGAAATTAAAAGAAGTCGCAACTGCAATCGCGGTAACGAGTAATACGGTAAGTACTATTTTTTTTTTATTTTTACCTCTCTCGTGTACGCAGCAGCTAATAAAAGAAACAACGACGCGGGGTAACGGAAGAATTTCGCGAATAAATAAATAATATTTTATCGATACGATGCCAATCGTTGATCAACCGCTTTCGATGCGGATAATAATAATAACAATCTGAGGCTGGAAAGGTGGACAGACATATTATAATTGTTTCGATTTATTTAAGCAAATACGTATTTTGAAATCTTATTCCTTCACTATCATCGATTATTTGTTTATTTTTGATACCAGTTCGATTACCAAGGTTGAAATTTGAAAAGCGTAAAACCGTTAGATTCGAATAACTATCTCGCGAGTCGTCTACAGAGGGCTCTGCCAGTCGCGAGAACACACCGCATAGGTAATCCGCGCTGCCAAACTCAGCCGCGTGGGGGCAGCATCATAGATCGTGCCTTTTAACGGAATTTTTCGAATCGTTTTTATCGAAATGAAGATTTTTATTGAACAAGAAGCTCTAATTAAGAAAAAATATTGCGAAAGAAATTCAAAATAATACATGTTTAATATTTTTATTCATTCACGTGTGATTGGGTGAAATAAAATTAAACGATATGCATGTAAGATGTTAGGTTATAGGTGAGGATTGAGTGAAAGGACTCGGCGCGTTCAAACGCAAGACGTACCTGAATCAAAACACTTGTAGCGAATAATTAAATTGAATTAACCCATTATGGTTAATTGTTGTGTTCCGCTGTGTAAAGGAGAGGGAATTTTTTTTAACGATCGGTATGCTCGTACTTAGCATTGACGTCGTGATAAATCGGTATCACTCGGACACCGGAATTCTGGATCAGGATCGACATTACTGATGCATGCGGGGCATCTGATAATTGATAATTATCATTCTCATCGTACAAGAACAATTTAAAGGAAAAATATATTTCATTATTCTTCTAGACATTTTTGTAATGCTATTTGTGAGGTTATACTTTTATTTATATGTATCAAAAATGATATGTCAAATATTTGGTACTTTTTTTTATCAAATCATTCTTTTTTGTTTTCTTCTATTACAGCTCTCCGTTTTTTTTCAATTCTGCTCGCAATTGTGGCACTGTCTCCACGATAAATATTTGTCATTTCGATTCATTTTATTCCAATCACACTTGTAATCTAAAAAATCCGCGAAATGGCGCAATCGATGATGCTGCCATCTGAGCTGATGAGCTTTTATTCTCATATGCGGATTCCTACTCGAACTAATCAAAATGGCCGCCCGAGACTTGGAATTTTTCAAACGACAAAAATTTGAATGTAATATTGTTTAGCTTTGAATAGAATTTATTAGTAAATTGGTGTTATACAAATACATCTGCACCTATCGCTATCTATGAAAAAATGTATAGCAAAGAAATAATAATTTTTTATATCAAAATATTTCGATAGTTTTGTTGTGAAAATTTTGAATTTATGACGGCCATGACAGCTGCACGATGCCAGCGACGCTTCACGACATAAATACAAACTGTTAACTATTCGTAATATTATCAACAGAGATAACGAAAGAAAATATAAGTATGAAAAATACTAATATATTGTTATAACAACAATAACAACGAATTAAACAACAAAAATAAGAAAATAATAATCGTTGAATCTTTTTCAACTTAATGTTTATCGTTGAAAAAAAATAAAAATACTAATAATAATTTTTTTTTTTCAGATTTATGAAATTTACCTTTTACCCTTAAAACAACAACAGTAAGTGGGCAAAAAAACGGTTTTTTTTAAATTTTTTTCTTAAAATTGTTTATTTATTTTAGTTTCACAACAACAAATCGTTTCTTGGAATTCTTAGAAACTCTGAAACATCCGAAAAAACATCGAAAAGCTCTTTCCACTCTCCTCGATAATCTCGAACTCATTTTCTTCGCCCCCACGACACAATGACGACTATTCTTCGCGCTTTCTTCGCCCTCAATCTCATCGTTTTCGAAAAAACGAGAATTATCAATGTTGCTATTCGGCTCAGCTCGTTTCTCCATGGCAACATCGGACCTGATGCACTCAGGCGTGAAATTCGTTGTTACGATTGTCCCATCGTTCCTCGGGTCTCCGCGCTGTTCTTTGTTCACGAGGCAATATCTCTTCCACGCGGCGAATGAAAAGTGAGACCCACGATTTTTCGATGTGACAAAAATACCCGTGTCCGAAACAGTTGAAATTGGAGCTTCATAACCGTCCCACGAGCAACTCAACGACACGAGACGCTCGTCCCTGATTCGTATTTTCGACGACTCACCGTAGCGCCCAACGGTCGTTGCGAGATTTACCATTGAGGGAGAATTCGCCACGTGAGAACCATCGCCGAGATTACCTTTACATATATTTTGTTTGCGTGTTTTAAAGAAATTTCTTAACGGATTCGGAAGAAAACTTCGATATCATGGCACGATTTCAAATTAACGATATTTCAGCTTCAAATTCGTAATCCACGACCTATAAAAAAACCCTCGGACATCAATTTTCACCTTCGCCATCTTTAATTTTCAAAATTTGAATTTAAATTCAAATTAAAGTAATATCGCAATAGCCGTTGAGCAATTTTCATAAAAATCCCATAATTTCGTAATCGATCGGTCATTATTGATTTTGAATTTTCATCTAAATAATTTGATATTAAAAAATAATAAAGACATGTAGACGCGAACCTTCGCAATTATATTTGGTTAACGTGTTGTTTTGGGCGATTGATTTTCTTCGAAATCGAACAATCGTGACGTCCGAGTCACTCGGCGAGGCCGAGTCATCATCCTCGTTTTCTTTGAATCTCTTTTCATCGAATTCTCGCCGTATATCACTCTCGCTCTTGCTCTTATTTCTAATACCAAAGTGATTGCGTACCCTCGTAACTCCCAAACGATCATCAGCATCGAAGACTTTGCAATTTTCGTAACCGCCACTTCTTCGATCTATGATATCTTCTATGTCCCATGGTCTATTCGCAAGCATGTTTTATTTATGGGATCAAAAAAGTATAAGAATAACGTAATTGAATGAATATTTTTTGGTTACAATGCACGATGACGCTTGGATGAATTTTGTAAATAAAGAAATAGAAAATTGACGATCGATCTCATAACCGAGTCGTTCGTATATCCGTCATATTTCCGCAATCTCGGATTAGGTGGGTGCTGCTATCTGTAGAGACGAGAGGCTTATCACGTAGCTTACCCACTCTGACGGTAAAATG
This sequence comes from Rhorus exstirpatorius, assembly GCA_963564615.1. Classification (NCBI taxonomy): domain Eukaryota; kingdom Metazoa; phylum Arthropoda; class Insecta; order Hymenoptera; family Ichneumonidae; genus Rhorus; species Rhorus exstirpatorius. The sequence goes on along the minus strand of OY751322.1, from coordinate 10,582,416 downwards.
ACCAGAAAATGTTGAAATTTAAACTATATAAGTAAAAATTTGTAGTGAAAATTCACGAAGTTAAAATATTTTTCAAGATATTTGGTCAGGACGCCCTAGGCGAACAAAAACTTGAAGCCGCTTTCGTGCAGGGCTATGTAGCGGTGGCGCCCTCTCCCCTCAGGGGGTAACGCACCCTGTTCACTACTATGCCAACCACGTTTGAGTTCGCCGTTACCTTTCACATGCTCTTAACGCCATCTTTAGTGAGAAAAGTTCTTCGTGATGCTCTTCAGTAGCGTAACACATTGGCAACGCACGTGCGGACAAAAAATTTCGACAAGTGTGTTACCCGTTTCATCGTGTCATTAAAAAAAACCGGGAAGCACTCGTTTGTTTTTTCTTTTTTTTATGAACAAGAAAAAATGCAGTTAAAGCTGAATCTTATTGCGGCTGCGTGCGAGGACATGGGCATCGGGATTAATGGAAATTTGCCATGGAGACTCAAGTAAGCAGACTATAAATATATATATATATATATATGCACATGTTGAGACCGACCTTGATAAATTCCCCATGCTGGAGGGGGATTCGATGATTTTATTTTTCTTCTCTCTCGCGCTCGCGCAGGAGTGAGATGGCTTTTTTCACCGACATGACGACGAGAACGCGGGATGAGAACAAAAAAAACGTTGTTCTCATGGGCAGACGAACCTGGGAGTGCATACCAAAGAAATTTCGTCCCTTAAAGGGACGAATAAACATGGTGCTGACCAGCCAGTCGTTGTAAATATTTTCAAAATTCCATCGAATTAACACCGAATATTGTTTTATTTATTTTTTTTTCTGCACGCTTTTGTTTTTTCGCATTTCAAAGGGATCTCGGTGACGATGCCATCGTCTGCAAGAGCATTCCCGCTGCTCTGGATGCTATTTCAGAGTCCGAGCTGAAAGATCGCGTAGAGAGGATCTGGGTAATCGGCGGGAGCTCCGTTTACAAGGTAGGGCATGGCGATCGTTAAATATCGATCGTAATCGACGAATATCAATTGCAATTTGCACTAATCGATTGCAATCGATATTGAATCAATCAATTTAGAGTGTCAGTGACATGAATCTCGTATTATTTTTCACGGAAAATTACAAATTGATTGAAAATAAGAGAAAAAATGAAAAGACAAATTATCTCGTTTCACAAGGCATCGATGGAATCGCCAAACTTTCATCGATTGTACCTAACGAAGATAATGAAAGGTTTCGAGTGCGACACGTTTTTCCCAAAAATACCGAATGATCTGATACGAGTGGAGGATCCCGAAGTTCCCGAGGGAATTCAGCAAGAGAATGACATTCGTTTCGAATACCACGTGTACGAAAAGAAGGAATAAAAATGAGAATGGGAAATTTGTTTTTCTTTGTATCTTCAATAAATCGTTTATTTTCATAAGTTTTTTTTGGTCAATCTTTCTTTATTTCAAAGTGTACACAATATTTTTCCACGCTTTAAGGTGGGGGGTTTTTATTTTTTTTTCATTGCCTCAGAGGTAATTGTAGCGGTGTGAACAGATGGTGTTAACCGGGCGGCCATTCCATCTGTCGGCCACCGAGAACATGCAGGTGCAGATGATAGACCGATTGCGCGCCGTTCTGTCCGTCATTAACGACCAACCGAAATCCCTTATCCAATCCCTCCTGTTTGGCGATCTTCTGGGCAACGTACATCAGATGGCCCAGCAGCGCCTTGTCCGATTCATCGGATTTCGACAGTTGTTCTATGGGCTTGCGCGGTATGACTAAAAAGTGTGTTGGCGCTTGGGGATTCACGTCATGAAAAGCCACGCACTTTTCAAAACACACAACCGACGGTTAAGCGAACGAAAAAAAAAAAAAAAAAAAAAAAAAATGGAACGTGGCCCCTCGAAACTTGGCTACTTCACTGGTGCCACTTGACATCATTATCCGGTAAACAAAAGCAATCGCGGAATAATTACGCAATGTGAACAGCTTTTTATTTTTTGTTTCGTTTATTAACCGAGATAAAGGTCAGCAATTCTCATTGATTCACTTCCCACAGCGTGATAAATAAATTTAGAAAAATCAAGATACAAACACGTGAACGATATTTCGTTGCCCCTGAAGAAAAATGACAAAGCCGGCTTGCCCGAAATAAAGAGTCCCAACTTTTAAGATTGCAAGGGAAAAAAAACATGTATAATCTTCAAAGCTCCGCTTACCTTGTCGTCCTCGTGTATGAACTTGCACGGAATTTCATTGCGTAGTATTTTACCGAAAATCGTATCACCACCGGGAGCAGCGGACTGTGACTTCTCCACCTCGGTCGCCATCTTTCTCACAAACGAAGAAGCGCCACTCACGACACTACGATCAAACTCGATGAAAAAATATTTTCCCGAGCCTGTCAGGCGACTCAAGTATCTCATTGTCTCTGCAACTCCAGTAGACGGTATTGCGTTTCTTGATTTGAGGGGTAAAAAACAATTTATCCGGAAAATTGCTTGGGTCGGAGTCCGAAAGGGGCGGCCATTTTGGAAAACGAGGAAGCATGCCCGCGTGGAAATTGAGGATTCCAATGCCGGGGCGGGAAGTTTGAATTATTTTTCAAAGATTCCATGAAATTTCAGGTCGAAAATTTGTATCCGGTCGTTTTTCCGGCTGTGGACATGGAATTTAAATTAAAAATATTGTTAGTTTTTAAGACCGAAACTTTCAACGTTTCAGAGTAGCTGATTCAAGATGGCCGACCAAAAAAACGAAGAATCTGTCGTCCACGATGGACAATTGCTGCCCATGGTGTTTTTGGGATTACTGATTTCGAATTTTCTTAACGGAATTTCAAAATTATCACGATAGCGGACTAAATATGGCTGCCCTGAAAACGAAAAAATCGTCCGATTTCCATGAAAATTTGTATCTGGTGGTTTTTCAGGCTGTGCTCATAGAATTTAACCTAAAAATATTGTTATTTTTTAAAGATTTAAACTTTTAACGATTCAGAGTGGCTGATTCAAGATGGCCGACCTGAATCTGTCGCTCTCGATGGATAATTGCTGCCCCATGGTGTTTTTGGGATTACTAATTTCGAATTTTCTTGTCGAAATTTCAAAATTCAAGATACCAGACTAAATATGGCTGTCCTAAAAACAGAAAAATCGTCCGATTTCCATCAAAATTTTTATCTGGCGGTTTTTTCACACTGTGCTCATAGAATTTAGTCTAAGAATATCGTTATTTTTTAAAGGCTCAAACTTTTAACGATTCAGAGTAGCTGATTCAAGATGGCCGACCTGAAAAACGAAGAAACTGTCGTTCTCGATGGACAATTGCTGCCCATATGGTATTTTTGGGATCGCTAATTTCGAATTTTCTTATCGAAATTTCAAAATTCAAGATACCAGACTAAATATGGTTGCCCTGAAAACGAAAAAATCGTCCAATTTCCCTGAAAATTTGTATCTGGTGGTTTTTCAGGCGTTGCTCATAGAATTTAACCTAAAAATATCGTTATTTTTTTGGGAATTTCATCGGATTGAGTGTAGGCGGTCAAATGAAACGAATCCCAAAACTGATACGGGCGTACAAAACTATAAAAAAAATTTCTTTATTCGATAGTTTACAGTCTCAATATCAATCTCTATAATGATTCTTTCAATATACTATTTCTTTAATACAGAATTCTGTTATTCTTTTGTTTGTTTGTTTGTTTTTTTTTTTTTGCTTTCTTTATAAATAATTTTACGATTACGTTATATATGTTCGTTTTTCTCATACACGAATTTTCTGATAATACATAAAATACAAAATATAGATATGTCGATACACAAAGAAACACGCACACATGCTCACACACACACACACACACACACACACACACACACTTACACGCACATATATAGATATATCTTTATATTTAACGCTTTCGCGATTATTTTCATCTACTTTACGTATATATAATGGCAGTGATACATCTGGTTTTTTACGCGGATGATCCTAAGTCGTTCCGGTAGTCTTAAAAACGGGTCGTACTGGCCCCAGTCTTACGAAAAATGAAAAGAAAAAAAAAAAAACTACGAAATTTTTTTATAATACTAAATTTCATATAACTTTACTAAACTAGCCCAACGTGAGTGAACAACGTCCGCAATGACTGATCGAGTAACGCAGACGAGATTCCTTAATAAATTTTTCTTTTTTTTTTTCTTCTTTTTTTCAAATCTCTAATTATACCTACGACATTCAAAACGGACATTATTATTATTATTATTATTATTATTATTATTATTATTATAAATTTACGTTGAGCACAATAAACAATTTACGAACGTGTTTCACCTTGGACAATTGCATTATTTTACAATCGACAAATCAAATTAGCGATAATACTCGTTTCTTAAAATCTACATATAGACGATAATATTGTTTTTTCTTTGTTTTCTTGAGTTTATAATATATATATATATATATATATCTCGATCCTACAGAGCGATCGGGATGTTGATCCGATCGATTATCATTTGTACAAGAATTTATAGTCTCGATCGCTAGATCGACGGGAAAAATGAAAAAGAAGAAAATTAAGAATGACGTGTACGGGGAAAAATTATTTTTTGAGTCCCCCTCCCCCAGTGATTCGGTCATGGTAAATTTGGAATAGAAAAAAAAAACGAAATAATAATGAGAGAGAGGGAGAGAAAATTAATAGATCGAAGTATTCAATTGGGAATCCCAATCTGAGTGATCGAACCATGAAATAATAATAATAATAACAACAATAATAATAATAGTAATCAATAATAGTTAATTATACGTAAAAAAAAAAAAAAAAATAACATTTTTTTTTAAACACCTGAAATCAATTTTCATCATCAGGACTCAAAGTTGGCAAAGTATTGATGGTTGAGCGCTTGTGCGGCGGTGAGGCGGACATGAGGATCGAAAGTTAGCAATTGTTTCATGAGATCTAAGCCCTGATCGTCGAGAGAAGGGATGAGGCTTCTGAGTGGCTTTGGCTGTCTGTGGGGAAATGCTGTCCAGCTGAGCGACACATTTTCCGGCCAGTCTTCTTGGCTCGGTGTTCCTATTATTCTGATTTGTAAAGAAAAAAAAAAAAATCAAATAACTGCACTCAGACGCCTGAGTGCCGTTGAGTGTCTGTGATTGTCTTCAAACGTTTTTTTTATTTTTTTCGTATCCTTGAGTTGTTGGTCTTGCACCGACGTATGACCTATTTTTTTTTTTACTCTTCGAGTGTCACGGAAAGTTTTTGAGTGCAAGCGAGTAGTATCATTGAGTGCCTGAGAGGATCTTTGAGTTTGTGGCAACTTTTTCGCGGCAACAGAAAGCATCTGAGTGAATGTTAATTGGTCGAGTGGCCGAGTGCTGCTTTTGAACATTTTGAGTGTCGGTGAGTCGCCTCGAGTGCCATGCGACATCTTGAGCGTTATTGAGTGACTTTGAGTTTCGTTTGACGTTTTTTGAGTGCCAGTGAAATGTCTCTCCGAGGGTCGTTTAACTTTTTTTGAGTGACACCGACCGTCCGAGTACCGTGTGCTATCTCTGAGCGACGGTTATTGTCCTTGAGTGTTTTTGAGTGTTAACAAGTGTTTCAAGTGCACATTTGAGTATTTTTGAGTGAAATCGAGTACTTTAAGTGCGATTTAGAGTTTTTGAGTGCAGGCGAGTACTTTAAGCGCACATTTGAGTGTTTTTGAGTGCGAACTAGTGCTTTGAGTGTGCATTTGAGTGTTTTTGAGTGCTAAAGAGAATGTGCACATGTGAATGTTTCTGAGTGCTCTCAAAAGTTTTGGGGTGTTATAGAGTGTCTTGAGTGCGCATTTGAGTGTTTTTGAGTGTTCGTGAGTGTTTGTAAGTGCGCCGTTGGATGCTCGCGAGGGTTTTTGAGTTTTCATGAATGTCTTCGAGCGTTAATGAGTATCTCAGAGTTGTCGTGAGTGGTATTTGAGTTTTCGCAAATGTTTTTGAGTGCGCCTTGAGTGTTCGCAAATGCCTTTGAGTTTTTTTGAGTGCCTTCGAGCGTTCGTGAGTGTTTTTGAGTATTTGTGAGGGTTTTTTTTAACGTTCTTGAGTGTTTTTGAGTTTTAACGAGTGTATTAGAGCGTTCATGAGTGCCTTTGAGTGTGTTTGAGTGTTTGTGAGTGTGTTTAAGTGTTTATGAGTGTGCTTGAGTGTTTTTCAGTGTGTTTAAGTGTTTTTGGGGTTGTTTGAGTGTGTTTGAGTGTTATTGAGTCTGTTGAGTACTATTAAGAGTATTTTAAACGATCGTATATTCCATTTGTATTATAAGCTGGAAAAAAAACAGTTACTCACTGAAAAATTCTGTCGAGCTGATCACCCTCGCTCGTACCGGGAAAAAGAGGCTGCAGCCTGCTGATTTCGGCCATAATGCAACCAACCGACCAGAGATCAATGGGCGTCGCGTACGGACAGCCCAAAAGCACTTCCGGTGCTCTGTACCACAATGTTACGACCTGGCCATAAGAAAATTATGGATTTTTTTATGATACAATAAACAATATATCTATATATATATATACACATGAGATCTCAACGATGTTCCTTACCACGGATGTCAATCGCATCTCAAAATCGTATGTCTTGGCCAGACCAAAATCGGCAATTTTAATTCTACCCTCGCGCGTCACCAAAAGATTTTGTGGCTTGAGATCTCGATGAACGATTCTGTGACTGTGAAGGAAATCAACACCAAGTAAAATTTCCCTCGACATTCGTCGTACCTGCTGAGCGTCGATTGTCGTTTTCGAGCACGATGCTATGTAAGACGCGAGATCACGCTCAACGTGCTCGAACACCAGCCACAGTGTCAGGCCACGATCAACCCTCCCTGAAGGCTCACCTTGGGCCGGCAATTTAAGATAATTTCCCTGACAAACGTCCAGAAGTCTGACCTGATAAATTTAAGAAAAAAAAAAGAAGAAAAAAAAAAAACAAAACAAAAATCAGACATTTTTAAGCCAAGGACGATATTAACGTGTTCGAGCACATTTCGATCGAGCCAAGCAAAACTTGAATGAGTCATGCAAATTTTGCTTGAGTCGAGAAAAAAATTTCTCAAGTAAATGTAGTCGTTTTTTTTTTTGTCACAATACACAAGAATGTTCTCGTATTAATTCGAGTACATTTTCAATAAATCAAGCAAATCTTGAATACGTCAAGCACGTTTTGCTTGACTCAACGACATTCAACCTTTTTTAAAATTTCTTAACAATGAGAATCCTCGTATCTGTCGTAAATATTCATTAATTAAGATCGGTTCTAATTGATTCCAACAAGTTTCCACTGACTCAAGTCTGAGTTGGTTCAAGTAAACATCAGTTGATTCGCGTAAATTTCGATTAACTCAAGTATATACTTATTATTTAGAATATACCTTCGATGAATCAAGCAAATATTGAATAACTTGCTTTGCTTGGCGAAATATTAACTCAACCAAATTAAACGGTTTTTTTTTACACACAAATGACAATCGTTGTATATCCCGTTGATATTCATTAATTCAAATAAATTCCGATTAATTACAGCAAATTTGCATTGACGTAAACTTTGGTTGACTCAAGTAGATTAGGGTTAATTCAAGCAAACGTTGGTTTATTCACATAGATATTGTTTGATTCAAGCAGATATACGGTAATTGAAGTGCACTTCGATTGAATCAAGCAAATCTTGAATAACTCATGCGCCCTTTGCTTGACTCAACGAACTAAAATCAGCCGTTTTTTTATACGCGAAAATTAAGAATCCTCGTATCACTCGTTAATATTCATTAATCGAACTCGATTTCGATCAATTCCAGAAAATTTCCACTGACTCGAGTCAACTTTGGTTGACTCAAGTAGATTAGGGTTGATTCCAGCAAACTTCGGTCTATTCACATAGATATTGTTTGATTCAAGTAGATAAACATCAGACGAAGTACACTTCGATTGAATCAAGCAAATCTCGATAAACTCAAGCACCCTTTGCTTGACTCAACGAACAATTAACTTCACCAAAATCAGCCGTTTTTTTATACACGAAAAATAATAATCCTCGTATCACTCGTTAATATTCATTAATTTAACTTAATTTCGATCAATTCCAGCAAATTTCCACTGACTCGAATGAATTTTGCTTGAATCCAGTAAGTTTGGGTTAATTCAAGCAAAAATCGTTTGATTCACCCAAATTATCGTCAAACCAAGCGGATATTGATTTTTACAGGTAGATTTTCATTGTAACAAGCAAATCTCATATAACTCTGGCAAATTTTGCTTGACTCAACGAAAAACTGACTCAGCCAAATTCAGCTGCTTTTTTATAGACAAACAATGTGAATCCTCGTATATCTCGTGAGCATTCATTAATCGAACTTAATTTTAATCAATTCCAGCAAATTTTCACTGGCTCGAGTAAATTTTGCTTGAATCCAGTAAGTTTGGGTTAATTCAAGTAAAAATCGTTCGATTCACCCAAATTGTCGTAGAACCAAGCGAATATTGATTTTTACAAGTAGATTTTCATTGTATCGAGCAAATCTCATATAACTCTGGCAAATTTTGCTTGACTCAACGAAAAACTGACTCAGCCAAATTCAGCTGCTTTTTTATAGACAAACAATGTGAATCCTCGTATATCTCGTGAGCATTCATTGATCGAACTTAATTTCAATCAATTCCAGCAAATTTTCACTGACTCGAGTAAATTTTGCTTGAATCCAGTAAGTTTGGGTTAATTCAAGTAAAAATCGTTCGATTCACCCAAATTGTCGTAAAACCAAGCGAATATTGATTTTTACAAGTAGATTTTCATTGTATCAAGCAAATTTCATATAAATCTGGCAAATTTTGCTTGACTCAACGGAAAACTGACTCAGCCAAATTCAGCTGCTTTTTTTATCGACAAATAATGCGAATCCTCGTATCTCTCGTTAACATTCATTGATTGAACTTAATTTTAATCAATTCCAGCAAATTTTCACTGACTCGAGTAAATTTTGCTTGAATCCAGTAAGTTTGAGTTAATTCAAGTAAAAATCGTTCGATTCACCCAAATTGTCGTAAAACCAAGCGAATATTGATTTTTACAAGTAGATTTTCATTGTATCAAGCAAATTTCATATAAATCTGGCAAATTTTGCTTGACTCAACGGAAAACTGACTCAGCCAAATTCAGCTGCTTTTTTATAGACAAACAATGTGAATCCTCGTATATCTCGTGAGCATTCATTAATCGAACTTAATTTCAATCAATTCCAGCAAATTTTCACTGACTCGAGTAAATTTTGCTTGAATCCAGTATGTTTGGGTTAATTCAAGTAAAAATCGTTCGATTCACCCAAATTGTCGTAAAACCAAGCGAATATTGATTTTTACAAGTAGATTTTCATTGTATCAAGCAAATCTCATATAACTCTGGCAAATTTTGCTTGACTCAACGAAAAACTGACTCAGCCAAATTCAGCTGCTTTTTTTATCGACAAATAATGCGAATCCTCGTATCTCTCGTTAACATTCATTGACTGAACTTAATTTCAATCAATTCCAGCAAATTTTCAAGCACTCAAGTAAATATTGCTGGAGTCCAGTAAGTTTGGGTTGATTCGAGTAAAACGAAAACGGTTGATTCGTCTGAATTGTGATTCAATCAAGTGGATATTTATTTCTACAAGTATATTTCCATTGAATCAAGCAAATCCGTAACTCTGGCACATTTTTCTTGACTCAACGACCAAAAAAAAAAAATAACTTAACCAAATTTTTTCGTTTTTTTTTTAAATTCAATTTTTTTAAATTCTTCGCTCACTACTCACAATATGAGGATGCTCGAATCTTTCGAGTTGCTTGAGGCCCGCGATCTCACGCAGCGTCGATGTCGGCAGACCGTCCTCGGTTAGCGGTACGCGAACTTTCTTCAGTGCCACGACCTGACCACTCGTGAGATCCTTGGCTTTGTAAACGGTACCGTAAGCACCGTCTCCGATCAACGAAATCTCCTCGTAATGCGCGTGCTCACCGATCAGCGAACTCTTATCACCGGTCTGCTGCTGCTGCTGCTGCTGCTGCTGCTGCTGCTCCCTCGTCTCGTCCCTCCCGCGGCCCATAATACGACTCGTCAGTTGTTTCGTCGATATATCAAGTTCCGTTTCCTCGTCGCGGGACGACGACGACGTACCCGGAAGCACGTCACGTGAACTACCGGATAATGAAAAATGTGCCTCCCGTATGACGATCCTATGACGATTGCCCTCCTCGCTCGACGACGAGCTCTCCGTACTTGGCAATTTTTCCGTTGTCTCGAGGCTCCTTTCCACGCTTTTCTCCCTCATCAAATCGCCCTTCTCCTTATCCTCCTCCTCCTCCTCTCCCCCCTCGCCCTCCTTCTCCGAGACTTTCGACCTCTTCGCCACGGGCGACGTGGTCGATTCGGGGTCAAGCTCCGAGACCGGAAGTCGCCGTCTTTCGGCCATCACAACATCGTGAAAATTAATCTTTAAGAAAAAAAAAAAATAACTTTAAAGCGCGAAACAATAATAATAATTATATTATTATTATTGTTTTTAAAAAACGGATTTGCATCGGATGCTCATTGACAATTATTAGCAATGTTAATTAAGATAATTTTTTATTATGACAATAAAAATAACAGTAACTATAACAATAATAATAATAAAATTATTATTATTATTAATTTTGTTATTATTGTTGTTAAAAAAACGAGATTGTATGAAATTTTCATTGATAATTACTAAAATTTTTAATTAAGATAATTGTTTATAATAACGATAAAAATAACAGTAACTATAACAATAATAATAGCATTATTATTATTATTATTATTATTATTATTATTATTGTTGTTGTTGTTGTTGTTGTTGTTAGTTTTGTTGTTATTGTAGGTAAAAAACGATGTATGAAATTTTCATTGACAATTATTAACTATTTTAATTAAGATAATTATTTGTAATAACAATAATAATAATAGCATTATTATTATTATTATTATTATAATTATTATTGTTAGTTTTGTTTAATTTGTTAATTTTATTTGGATCATAAGTGGTATAATTTTTTTCATAAGAAACCGAAAATTCATTATTTTGTTAATAATAATAATTACGATTTATATCGAATTGTATTATTTGCTAAAATAAAAAATTGCTCATTGGGATTTAATTGTTGGAAAAATTATTTCTCCGCGAATATATCACGATTTCTGATGATCGATGAGATTCAAAAGACACGAAGGAAACTGTGGAACCCGAGAGAGAGAGAGACGACACACAAAGCACAACTCTTTTCGTTGATATTTATATTTGGACAATGCCAACGAATTGTCCGCGAACAAAGAACAATATCGACTGACAAATATGACTCGGATCTTCGAATTTCTTATGTGAATCGTTATTTACAATTATTATTATTGTTATTATCATTATTGTTATTATTGTTGTTCTTATTATTGAGGCTTTGAGAGCAGTAAATACAAGTGTACTATAAATGGCATGATTGGCACGTCTCGAGGGATTTAAATTCTCGCTTTCTCGTCACGATATAAGAGTCTGGAGGAAAAAAAAATTCTTTAAGGATCTTGGTTTATTGACACGACGGTTTTAAGAGGTTTTCAAAGACATTATTTTTTTTTTTTTTGATTTATATAAAGAATGCTGATAGATTTCATGAAATGAATAAAAGAAAATAACGATTTTCTCTAACACTTTAGCCAAAAATCGATTGGTTTACTAAAACGGATGTAGATATTACTTCCCGATGAAGTTACGATGCTACTCATTCCCTTAGCAATCGTTCAATCTTCAAATTGCCGTTTAATTCGCGAATTAACGATTTTTTTTTTTGAATTTTTTACAGCTTTTCAAAGTCAGATCCCCCGATCGTGGCCATTTAAAGGCATAAAACTGTTACCATTATTGTCGACGATTATCAATGTGCTCGGATCGTTACGGAAATTGACATATCGAAATGAAACAAGGATCATCCTCTAAGTCTACTCTCGGGCGTTTTAAAACACCCCTTAAAAGCGTAAATCGGTCCAACGAAAGAAAATTTATGGTTCTTTGAAATTTCGAATTTTTGAGGTTAGGATGAAATTACGAAAAACGAAAAATTCTTTTTTTTCGTCTCGAAATATGTTTCGAGACCATTTGGGTACGGAAATTTACCGCTGATTACATATCACCTGGAGTTTTTATCGTACGATAAAGAATTTAACATTTAGGCACGTTGAAACGTATGAAATTTGTTAAAATACAATTTTTAATATTCCATTTGATGAAAAAATTGATACGGGAAGAAATTTGTGGCTTACGCGATGACGACGGTGCAACGTTTCGAGATAGAGAGAGGAGCCCCGGACGCTAAAGGGCCCCGGAGACATCTGCGCCAACAACACACCTGCCCCCCACCCCTTCTCTGTCAACATCGTGGAGATGGAAGAAAAAAAAAACGAGGCCCCGGTCAAACTTGAAACATCTTGCCAGCTAACACACACACACACACACACACACACATAGCTCGTTATATCAAAATACTAAAAAGGTCTTTGCCCCTTTGTTACTCACTGTCAATATTCTACTACCACTTCCGGAAGTTGGAATGCGAACGATTAAAAAAAAAAAATCAACACAATGGCCACACAACTACGAATAACCATCACCATAATTTTCCAGAAATTAAAATTCATTTCACACAATATCAGAATTGAAAAAAAAAAAATTATCGAGCCCATTACGAAAAACTTTGCCAATTATTTTTTTTTTATAATTATACATTTGAAATCAAATATATTATATTTACGAAGAATTTTATCACTTTTCCTATTACAATTAAAAATCCCTAATTAAAAAATGTATAATTTTGACGATTAAATAAAATTCAAATTTACTAATTCGTTTATTGTATTTTTTTTCTTTTCGTCCGAAAGTTATTATTAGCTCCTGCATCTCTCGTTAATTCGCAGCTATACTTGAACGACGGAAATTTCAATTGCTCGTTACGTAATATTTCGTGATAAATTGTTTTCCACGAAAATACGATAAATATAATTAACGAAGACGCAGTTTAGGACGAGATGGAGGGATCCCCGTTTGGGTTTATTCAATGTGTAAAAGAGCATTGTCGTTGCTGACAATGGGCAGGATGGACAACGCAATTGATTTGTTTGAGAAATATGATGGATAATTAGGTAACGGATCACGTGATTTTAATCTACGTAGTCGAAAATTTTCCATGTCACGTGCATCCATTGTCATATATTTTACTTTGTTATTATCATTAACAGTATTATTATTACGACTGTTATTATTATTTGTGTTGTCGTTATAATGGGTAAAAAAATGTACATAACTCGCCCACATATCATACCGATGTTTAAAGAATTCCTCCCGAAAAAAAAAGTCACGTACGACTGTTTAAATAGACTGTGCATACAGAGGAAAACTTTATCGTCTTTTTTTTTTGTCTCGACCCCATCGACGGAACGGATAAGCCGAAGAACATATATGTATATATACATATATATGGTAAAGATCTTTGCGCCACCGTGTACAAAAATCAAGGGGCACTCATATGGGAACCATAAATGCAGGGGTGGATTATTGCCCCTAGCGATCGAACTGAGAGGCTTTGCTGTATGTGACTCAAGAGCAAAGAGAGAGGGGAAAAAAAAGAGTTGCTAAAAAAAGTAGATCGAGAAAAGCCTTGCAACAAATCGTTAGGAACGACGAAAAAAAAATATTATTTTTTTCATGTTACTTTTTTTTTTATTAATTTGATTTTTCCGTTTATCGATAACATCGGAAAAAAAGTGATTCGTTCGAAATCCATATAAACCGTATGAATTTCAATTAAATTTTACTTCATGTAAATTTTTAATTTTATTTTCGTAGAAAAAACCTTTTTTTTTAGATTTTGAAATGGCATTTTTGAGTTTCAAGGAGAATAACTAACAGATTCGTGATGAGCGGAAAAAATTACATCGATACAGGATCTTAAAAATGAAATTTAAAAAATCCACGATTTTTTTGAATTTTTGTGAAAAATCAATCGGTCCACTAAAAACAGCTGTGACCGTGCTTACCGTTAGAGTTGGGAGTGCACTTTGTGCTCATTATATTCGTAATTGTTCAAGCTTCGAGACCCCGCTTGGTTCGTCGAGATGCGATTTTTTTTTTTCGATTTTTTACAAATCTTCAGTCTGACCAGCCATTTTTGCCATTTTTTACATACTAGGCCCCATAACAGTCGATTTTTAAAGTGCTCTTTTGGAGGAAAAAAATTGAGATCCCGGGATAAACCAGTGATCGGCAAAAAAAAAATCTCTTCTTTTATTTTCTAAATATTTGAGTAATTCGAATTAGTATTCAAAAACATTTGTTATTGCAGAAAAATAAAAAATTATTAGTATTTGTATTTATAGTTACACATAAATATAATTTTAACTTCAAAGAATTATAATTTCTTCTAAATTAGAACTTGGCGGAAGTCAAGTTCTAAACTCTTTAAACGATTCGTAATTACTGATGGTAAAAATTAAAAAATTTTCGATACTAATTACTGATTTAAAAAAAAATTAGTAATCATTTTCCCAATATTCTTAGATTTTCCAAAAGTAAGTAATCACTCTCCGAATATTCCTAATTCTTTTTTTATATTTCTAATCATTCTGTCGATATTTTCAATTTCATTTTAAACAAGACTTTTTTATCTTAGCCATTAATTATTTAAAAACTTGCAATAACTTAGTAATTTTTTAAGAAAAGTAAGAAGCTTTTTCGATATTATTATTAATAAGAAGAAAAATTCAATCAATGATTGCGGCTGGCCTTAAAAAATGGTCCAAAAATATTCTATTCATATTTTTGAGCTCGAAAATTCTGTACCTTTCATACAAAGTACATAATTTGTCCGACGATAACTCTGAAACGGGTTGAATGATTGAGACTAATTTTTTTTTGGACGAAAAAAAATATTTTCACTGATAGATTAATATACTTTAGTATTGATAAAATGCATGAGCTTTAGCTTATTTATAAAAAATCTAAAATTTATTTTTTTTCAAATTTTATTTGCGAGATGTCATTGGCCATAGAAATAATTACATACATTCATGCATACATACATACATGCACTAACTTATTAGAACCTTATTAGAAAATTAAAAAATATTGATTTAATAAATACTGATTTTACGGAAAATTAGAATAAGGAATTAGAAATGTTCCTTTACTAACTATTAATTTTACAGAAAATTATAAATATTTTTTCGAGAATCGCGGATTATATTAAAAATTTCAAATATTCATCGAACAATAAGAATTAATAATTTTACAGAAAATCGTGTACGTTATTCGGAATATTTTTTTAGTTACGAATAATTAAAATTATTATGTCGGTTAGTTTTCATTTTTTCGGTAATTGACAATAAGAAAAATTCTCTAAGTTTACTCCTGAGCTTTTCAAAACACCCCTGATAAGCCCTGAACCGTCAATTCTGAGCAAAGTTATGGGCATTTGAAATTTGGGTATTTTCAGGTTTTCAAAAAAGTGGGCAAAATATGTGGAAATTTTTTTTTCGTTTTTCTCACTATTTTCAGGCTCTAGAGCGTGGGAAATTTTCCTGCTGATTACGAATCACATGGATTTTTTTCCGGAATCCCGAGAATTCGTTATGAAAACGTGAAAAAATAAAAAAAAAAAAACAATAATGTCAACATAAAATTTTGCATAAACATATTGCACATAAAATTTATTTAAATCCATATATTTCCATATACGTAAATAAACAATACCTGCTTATAGGTATATATTGTTATAATGGTTCTCGTATATACATATCCGTATTATACATGTATGTAAATATCTAATACATATGTATATATACTTTTCCCAGTCTTTTATCGAAGTTGAATGAAGCAAGAATTTTTTTTTTTTTTCACGATAAATACAAGACTCAGCTAGTATGATGCGTTTCGTTGAGGAATGCGATAAACGCGAGTATGGTCCCAAGGGTTTTGGGAGAAGAAAATAAAAAAAAAAAAAAAAAAAAAGTTGCTGTACGAAGAGTTTGAATAAATTGTGACTTTTTTTTCTTACGAGGCTTCGTGTGACGCAAAAGTTTAGGGGAAAAAAAAACCATGGGAACCAGTCGAAGATGGGTCAAAGTTTAATCAGCATATCGTAACTTTTCTCTCTCTTTTTTTTTCTAAGTTTCGATGTATATTATGTCACTACTGTAGGAGATAAGTAGATATTTAAATGATGCAGGATGTGCAACTGCTATACGAAAGATCTGGTCTCACCAGAGCCACCTAGATTTACGAACGTAAGAGTGAGGGGAAAAAAAAATTTCGTGCCTTCGATGAAGTCGTTTTTATCAACTTCCGGTAGCGATAAGCAGATGGAGGGCCTGTGTATATATAACAGTCCTACATATCAAACTTGGAAATTTAAAAATTTTGTACATCTACTGTGTATGTGTACTTTGTGTAATAATAATAATAATAATAATAATAATAATAATAATAATAATAATAATAATAATAATAATAATAATAATAATAATAATAATAATAATAATAATAATAATAATAATAATATCAATAATAATAATAATAATAATAATAATAATAATAATAATAATAATAATAATAATAATAATAATAATAATAATAATAATAATAATAATAATAATAATAATAATAATAATAATAATACGTATTATTATTATTATTATTATTATTATTATTATTATTATTATTATTATTATTATTATTATTATTATTATTATTATTATTTTGTTACGATTTAAAAATTAAAAGGATAGACCTTAAGAAAAAAGATATGAAAAAAAAATTCGAGAAGTTCGGTCACAAAGGGTCTTGACAAATTTACCAGTAGCTTCGGTTACCCAAATGGATTTGAGACTTGTACTCGGTGCTAGTTCTCTTCATACTCATTTCAGCTTCGAAATCCCTCTTGTTTCATCGGTATACGACTTTTTCTGAATTTTTATTACAAATTTTTGAAGCTAGATAATCGATTTTGGCCATTTTCATTTCAATCCTTATTTTCATTGTTTTTTCCAGCGATGTTCAAAGTCACCTCAAGGTCAGAAAAATTGAGATATCGAAAGGCAGGGAACGTCATTGTCCGAGACTACTCGAGGTGTTTTCAAAACACCCCTTCGGTCTGAATCGGCCCGGTGTGAGCGATGTTATGGCTCTTGGAAATTTTCGGGATTTTAAGTTAGAAAAAATGGCCAAAAATAGTTAATTTTTGTTTTTCAATTTGTAATATGTTTCCGAGCCATGAAAAGGTACGGAAATTTACCGCTGATTTTGTATCCAACGGTATTTTCCATGAAAAATTAAAAAAAATATACATTTTAAAGGGCAAACAGAAGTTGTGAAACTTGTGCACTTTTCTTGTAATGTCTCGATTTTTTTTTCATTTTACGGGCTCTAGGTACTACAGGGAGGGGGCTTCGAGAACGAGATGAGGAAAGTTTGGGTAAACCACCGACACAAATACACGTAGTGAAACGTTTCCTCGTAGTTATCTCGACACCACCTTCCTGGAAGGAGAGAGAACCATGTAGGCTGGTCGGTCAGCCGGGGCGCGGCAGAGAGGTCCCCGGACCCGCGGTATTTTCTCACTCACTTTCTCTCTGTCTCTCTCATACACGCAGGGTCCGTCGCGTGGTGCGTGGGAAAAAATACTCTCGAAAAAGGATCCAACGATAACTCAAACCCTCGGAATTCCAAAGCGTGCATTAACTACGTATCTCCCTCTCTCTTTTTCTCTTAACGTGACTATCGCTGCATATATATATATATATATATATATATATACATATTACAGTAAGACATGCACGTTTTTTGGAAACTCGAATTCTGACAAGTTTGAGTTTTGAAAACGGCGATGCTTGAAAATCAAAATATTGGAAATGAGGAATTTTGAAAACCAGGATTTCAAAATTCGTAGTTTTTGAAAACCGGAATATCGAAAAATCGTAGTTTTTGAAAACCACAATTTTGAAAATTGTGATTTCAGAATCCACGATTTAAAAAAACGTCGATTCAGGAGAAAACCAAAATTTTCGATTTTGTGGTTTTTGAAAAGCGTCATGGTAAAACCACATTTTTTACACGGATCTTGGAAAACCTCAATTTAAAAAACTTAAGCTCAAAGGGCTTAAAACCCTACATTCATAAAAACTCAATTTGAAAGCCCAAATGAAAAAAAAACTTGAATTTAAAAAAATCTAAATTTGAAAAAACCTCGTTTTGAAAATCGAAATTCCAAAAAAACCTCAATCTAAATCATCTACAATTAAGACCAAAATTTAAAAAAACCTTGATAAATTAAAAAAAAAACTTGATAACGTCAATTCGATGATCTAAATTCATAAAACCTCGATTGAAAATAGTTAAAGTCAATTAAGCCTCAATTAAAAAATCTAAATTGAAAAAAAAACCTATGAAAAAAAAACCTATGAAAAAAAAAACCTATGAAAAAAAAAACCTATGAAAAAAAACCTAAATCTTTGAGTACCAAAAGAATTAAGATTTGACACTGATTACAATGTTACACGTCTTTCGTGCTGACTCAAGTCTCACACTCACACACACACTGAATTCTCACTTGCACGTTTCATTCAAGCTCACGTCGCCTCGGTCACGTTTCAATACAATCTGCATACGAAAAAATAAAATTCCCCCTCCTATAGCGATCTAAACTCCGATAATTGTGTTTGAAAAACTTTTCACGTTATGTAGTACGATCCCGGGAGCAACTCGAGTTGAATAGTGTACTTAAAACATAAATATAAATATATAAGAACAAAAGTGCCACGTCAAAAATTCCCACGTGTTGATTTTCAACCCATCCTCGCGAATATTCCGAGGAATATTCGAACCTTCGGTTGCAATTTTTTCAAAAAAAAAATTTTCATCTGTACGCAAACTCAAAAATTTACAATTAAAAAACAAAATTTCAAAATGTATCCTGACCCTTATTGCCCCCACTGAAAAATTCGAGTTAAATGAACTCCCATATTGCTCTCCAGGTCAAATTCATTTGGGCATTTTTTTTTTATTCGAATTTCAAATTATTTTTATTGCGAATTTTTGAAAATAAAAAAATTGGCAAAAAATTGCCAAAAACAATCGCGAGGAAGAAATTTTATTTCTCCTTGCATTTGTTATTTTAATTCGAAGAGTGTAATTAATTTTACTTGATTAATAATTACTTTTTTGATTTTATGAAAAAAAACAAAATTGAAAAAAAAAATGAAAACATTACTCACCGACAAGGTAGTTGCCTCCCACGAGTTTCAGCGGCGACCGGAAGCTCCTGGAGTACTCGAGTCTCTTGCTTGAGTTATCCGAATATACATAAATATATACAGAGCACAAAAATATGTCTATATATATAAACACGCATATATGTGTGTAGAAAAAAAAAATACAAACGGGTGTCCCAAAGTCACCGCGGTCCCCCCCCCCCCCCCCCCTTGGTCGTCAGACAGCAAGAGAGTAGTACGTTCACACGAGTTCACTTTTCCCCCCCTCCGCGCCACTCCTGCAACTCCACACTAACTCACACGACGACGAAACATTTGAAAAAAAAAATTTCCAATGCACCAACCGGTTAAAAAAAATGTACGATTGTTTTGATTTTCCCCTTTAATTTCCTTCAAACCAGAAGTCGATTATGATATATGACACGCTCACATATATGCATACATGATTTATGACAAAGAGCCAATCCGATAAATCAAACGAATTATGCAATTTTGTGTTTACGAATTTTTTTTTTTTAATTAATCAATCTCGAACCGGAAGTCGATGCAGACGCACACGCATGCGAGTGTGCATACAATTTATCGCGAAGATCCAAGTCAATGTCACAGCATACAAGCTGATCGATAATGTTTACGAATTTGTTTTTTTCTTTCTTTTAATTCATTTGAAACCGAAAGTAGATTATCCACACATTTATTTTAACCATAAAATAATACGAATTTCATATTTATCATAATTTTCTTTTTAATTCGTGTCTCGACGTTTAATGTAACGAAAAAAAAAAAATAATAAAAAAAAAGTGCTTGTTGATCGAAAGTCGTGAGGCTAGAAAGTCCCTCGTGTTGCCTTCTTCGTTTTCCCCTCTTTGGTGTTGTTCGTTCGAGCGGCGGTCGCACACTGGTGCTCACTGGTGCTTATTCGAGAGTCCCGAAACATGAATGGAATGCTTTCCCCGCAGTATATAACAGCAGCAGCAGCAGCAGCAACAGCAGCGAGCAAAGCAGCAGTTTTCTCTCTCTCTCCCTCTCTTTCTCTCTTTTTCTCTTTCTCTTCTCGGCCCCCTGATGCACACGCAAGGAGACGAGTTCGGAATAGAAACGAGTCGTAGCGGGGGGAGACTCTTAACACACAAAAGTCTCTCCTGAATCCAGGAGCGAAGCTACAATCTCGCGGTACCCTTAGCAATTCGTTCCTGCGTGTTTCTACTACGAGACTCGTATCTATGGGCAATTCCATGTCAAGTGATCCAATTTTAGAGAATTTTTTTTTTTTTTTTTTCAATTTCCTCCGAGTATGTCATTCTCGGCAACGAAAAAAAAGTCTCAAGAACAATTTTGGGACTAAAATTAAAAAAAAAAATTCTCGAAATATCAACGAAATTGAGATTTTTTTTTATCGTATCTTCATTTAAAATGGCAATTAGACTTTTTTTTTTCCTGTATTTAATTTTTTTTATTATTTTTTATATAGTGAATTTTGTTAATTGAATATCAACCGCACGGTTGGAGATCCGCCCCTGGGGATTCTAATATCACAATAAGAGAGATGTTTGGCTCTCTCGCGTGATATCCCTCTCGTGCTGGTTGATAGGAAGAAGAAGAAAAAAAAATCGTATGAAATTCTGAGTCATCGAGTTGCCCGCTGACACAGAGAACATGAATAATGATATACCGATGAGCCACGTTGATTATGTGTGTCATTAGCATGATCTCTGCGCGGTTATTCCATCCGGAAAGAGTGAATACGATTTTGTTTTTGTTTCTGTGCTTTTTTTTTCTCTCCCCTTTCGTACCCCGTGCATCAGCACCAGCGAGAAAGAGGCGTGAATCACTCTCAAACGTAGTGACAGTCATAATCGTAAAATCGTTCGACTGGTCACGGACTCGTTCGTTCATTGATTAAAAAAAATTAGCGATAATTTTTTTATAATTATCAATCGACAAATTTTTGAATCCAATATCGATAATTAACGAACTTAAAAATTAGTCACGTGGATAAATTAATGATTAATTATCGATTGATTATTAATTAATTGCAGATCGAGAATTTCATTATAATTATCATTTTGAAAGAAAAAAAAAAAAAAAAATTAATTCGTCATTAATTCCTTGAAGGAAAAATAAATGTGCCGCGAAATCTCAAAATTCTTGTTATTCTTTCGTCGTCCTTTCGCGCTATCCATTCTTCGCTCAACCTGACCCTTACAAAAGACCCGATCAACCGGATACTTTGTCGCTACGACCGGAGCCACGTTATACACGTATATACGTAATTTCTGGGCAGGTATATTATTTCATTGTGCTTTACATGTAAAAAAAATATACACACACAGATACAAGTTTTAACGTATGCATGGTTCCTCGAGCTATATATATATAGTTACATGTTCCGTTATGTACTAAACGGAAACCCGAGTGAGCTACTTGTGGACTTGAAGAACAAACATTATTTTTTTTTCTTTTTCGTCTCTTTAGGCGTCCCTAAAATTCCGCTCTCGAAAGGCCCTTTTTGGGCCGCGACAAGTCGTCAGGAATTCTCTCGAGCTTTACGAGACGCATCCGCGTTATTCTCGAGCGTTATACAATTGTGTGTGTGTGTGTGTGTGTGTGTGTGTATGTGTGTTTTGTGTGTTTATTAGCGATGGAACGTGAATGAACGAAACAGCTGTTGACGAAATTTACTTCGCTCATTAATACAATTTTTTCTTTTTTTGTTTCGTCTCGTTTGAAATTTTTTCTTTTGTCCATTCAACTTTTTTCTTCAATTCAATCCATATATTCATTTTTCTCATGGGAATGATTTTGAAAAATGTCGATGAAGACTTTTTTTTTCAATTACAGCTTAAAAAAAATTTTTTTTTTGGACAAATTTATTCATTTCTTAATGAAGAAAAAATTAATCAATAATTAATTCGTCGCGTCATTTATTCTTTTCGAAAATCTCATTATTTTTTTTGGAACTGGTATTTTTTTTTTCATTTTAATTGATGTTTTTGGTGAACGTAATTGAGAAATTATAGACAAAGGTCAAGGGTGATTGATATGAGAATAGGAAAATTTGGGAATGAGCGAACTGCCTCGCATGTTTTGGTTGAGTTTCAAGGAGAATGCCTAGCAGATTCGTGATCAGTGGAAAAAATTCGATACCAGGAAATTAAATGAAATTTCAAAAATCCGAGATTTTTTTTTTTTTTTTGAAATTGTGCGAAAAATGAATGAGTTCGCTAAAATCGCATTACAATTTTCTTCCAAGAGTTGAAACTCCATTCAGAGTGCTTATTCTCTTCGAAAGAGTTTCAGCTTCAAAATAGCGCTTGGTTCATCGAGCTACGATTTTTTTTTATTTTCATTTTTGACGAATTTTCAAAGCGCTGTTTTGGGACCAAAAAATTGCGATCTTGGGATAAACCAAAGGGCATTCTCTGAGTCGACTTTTGGGCTTTTCAAAACACCCCCGATAAGCAAAAATCCGTCAATATTGAGCAAAGTTATGGGGATTTGAAATTTCGATATTTTCAGGTTTTCGAAAAAGTGGGGAAAAAAAATTGAAAATTTTTTTTTCGTCTTTCTCACAATTTTCAGGCTCCGGGGATTGGAAATTTTCGGCTGATTACGAATCCTATTCAACTTTTTCCGAAAGCCCAAAGCATCGTTATGAAAACGTCAAAAGACCAAAAAAAAAAAATTCCAACTCAACTCAAAGTATATTAAAATATAATATTTATTTACATTCGTATATTTTCGTGTACGAGAACCATTAAAACAATATATATATATATATATATTGTTTTAATGGTTCTCGTATGTATTTATATACTTTCGGGAGCAAAGGAACTTTCGTGAGGGTTTCAGAAATGCCTATATCTCTCCGACCTCGATGAAACTAGACGGCGGACTGGTTTTTGCCCAATTTAGGATACCCCGGCCCATTGTTGAGCGTTTTGCTTTTGTGGAATGAAAAATAGAGAAGCAATCCGCACATATAACTGCGTGGAACAAAAGGACAGAAATGGAAGAGCGGGGGGCGCATGGGGCAAGAGGAAATAAGAGAAGGAGCCTCCTGGCGAGTAATTTGAGACTCTCTCGGTGTAAGTCCTGTGCGAAATCTGCACTCTTGTACCAGCCGAGATAAACAGATGCTAAGTATTTCACGTGTTTGGGAGAATAATTTTTCAATGAAAGAACAGCGGAGCTTTCCAAATATCTTACATTTTTGTTAAAACTCCCCGGTATATCGTTCGCATAGACCGATCGATATGTTTACGTGCGAGATACTCTGCGAGGAAGAATCTTTGGGATAGACCGATCATCCGGTCAAACGCGTTCTACAGAGACTCGGGAAAGCTTTTGATCGAAAATATCGAGCATAGACCGATCACCATCGCGAATCTCGTCATTAGACACGAATAATAGCCACGAATAATAAATACTTTAGCAAAAATTAAATTTATAATATTTAATGATAATTTTGAGAAGTTTGAGGGGACTTTCGTGATCGCGGCATAGACCGATCACCGTTAAAAATTGCGCATGAACCGTCGCGGTCCTTGTAAAAAGCACGGCGATCAATTTCCGGGATAGACCGATCACCCTCGCGAATCTTATAATTTTAAACAATGATGATGACCACGAATAATAAACATTTAAGAAAAAATGAAATTTGTCATATTTAATGCCAATTTTGAGAAGTTTAAGGGGATTTTTGTGATCGAGGCATGGACCGTCACTGTCCTTGTAAGAAGCGCTGGGGATGAAGAATTTTTGGCATAGACCGATCGTCCTGGCAAACGCGTTCTACAGAGGCTCGGAAAGCTTTGATAGAAAATATCGAGCATAAATCGATCACCCTCGCGGATCTCATTGTTAACCCAACTAATAGTGACATATTGTATGAAGTTTAGAAAAAAAAAAAACAAAATCATTGAATAATTAAATAATAATAATGAATAATTTTTTTCTTATGCCGACAAGACGTTGAATATAAGTTTAAAAATAATTGTAATGCCATTCTGCAATGTTCAAACCGAGTTATCAAAAGAATGAAAATAAAAATTGTTATCAATTTTTTTGCACACATTTTCTCTTATTTTTTTCTTTCTTTTTGATTTTTTATTTTCATCCAGAAATATTCTTTCAAATTTATTTCCCTTCAGGGAGTATTGATTTATCGATAGACGACGAGGCAAAATCGACGGTTGGACAATTTGAAAATAAAATTTGTTTCTTATCGCTCGACGATACACACTTGTGGTGTGTGCGCGAGAGAATCTCCAACGGTTGATGCACGAAGGGTCTTAATCTGGAGACCCAACTTACCATCAGCTGGCAGTAATTATTTTTAAAAAATTGTATGAAAATAATTATAAACAATAATAAGAAAAAAAAAAAAATTATTCCGTTAAATAAAAACTAAAGTAATTTTTTTTCTGCCAATTATATTCTCACGATAGTAATAATTTTTAATTAGCATTGCACAATAATCTTGATGGATCTTTATTAATTAAACATTAAATTATAATTTTACAACTGTAATTTAATGTTGCCCTCGTCCAAACTGCACTTTTTGTGTAGAAAATGTAGCAAAAAAATTTTTTTTTAATTTTTTTTATAACGAAAATGTTTTTTTTTTTTTGTAAATTTAGTATTAAAAAAAAAATTGGAAAAAATATGTCTTTGAATTACGGTTTATAATAGGCAC